>JAOTRR010000002.1:15881302-15898184 GCA_028570945.1 Gogo arcuatus
AATAAAATAGTTAATAAAAGCAGTAACAATAAAGGTGCGTAACAATTATGAAGTTCCAACTGGAATCAAATTGATTGTAACATATCCTGGAAAGTTAGAAACCCTGTTAATTGCTCCCTAATTTGTGATGGCCTTTGATTTCTTGAATGTCAGAGTAGTGCGTTCCAGCTCCAAATCCAGGTTCAGAAGAGGTCTCATCTTCATTAAAGTGGCAGTTGCTCAGTCCTTGGTTTTGGTCTGTTCCCCAGCTGAGCAACGCATAGCATCAAAGAGCCCTCACGGCCTGATACAGAAATTAATTTGGGGGCCAAATCTGTCTATGTGAATGATGATGATAACATCTCAGAGGTGAAGCAGGAAAACCCAGTGTCAGAAGTTTAAAAAAAAAAAAAAAACTACAAAACAATTCCCCTCTGGTTTGTCCAGCTAATTAAAATGGATAGACACCTTTCACCAAAAAAAAAAAAAAAAAGGCACAGGGATGCCAATCTTGTCATTGTCCTCTCAGGGCAAAATGAAGTGAAGAATTTAAAGCTTTGTAAAAGTTTTACGCTAGACAAAGGTAATTAGTGACTGTTGTTTTATATTTTGATTATTTTATAAAAAATCAAGCCATCCTCATTGTGCTTTTTAATATTTCATTATTACTGTATTCTTCTATTCTGTCAGGTGGAAGAAGAACCTTAATAACAGCTGGCAGGTTGATATGGTCTTATCTGTGTCCAGGCTAGTAATACAGTGTAGTATTATTACTCACAGTAAGAGCTCTCTTCCCAATATTTGAGTGCAGTTGCTCATAGATAAAGCACATATATTTAATGGTATGCATTGTGGCCTTTGTTACACTCTGCTCCATCTCTCTGTTTTCTCTAAGGTGATCCACATCACGGGCAGGCTGAGGATAAGAATGGCACTAACGCACAATCGCACTGTGCCCAATCAGATTATGGGCATGGTGGTGGTGGCTCATGCCCTCCCTCCCCCCACCATTAACGAGGTTCGCATCGACTGCCAGATGTTCGTCACGCGGGTCAACATGGACCTCAATATTGTCTACTGTGAAAATAGGTAACGGCCTTTTTCCTTCTGAAGTGCAAGATTAATGTCATTAAGTTTGATGAGGTGTTGATTTAGACATTTATCACTTTTAAAAAAGGAGCATTCAAAATATTGTATTGTTCATTCTCATCAGTTGCTTAATTTCTTGTTTAACCATATATGCCGGGCCGGTTATTTGCTCCTACCAGCTCTATCGTTCTTTTGAAACTCTGCCCAGAAAGACTTCATTTTTACTTTCAAAACCTCTGTTACTATCAAAGCTATTTCTGTTCTGCAAAATGAGAACATCCTAATTTGGTCTGGCTTGAAAGGAAATGTCTTATTAGTTTTATTAGTTTTATTTATGTCTCGAGGATTAAAGTCACCCCAATGGCTGTTGGCTGATGAATTTTTTACTGCTTTCTTCACTTAACATATTTATGAGGGAATGGCATCTGGCCAGGTCTATTCCATAGTTATCATCGTTGCGAAGCTTTTTTTTTAAAAAAACATGGCATTCAATCGCAGTCTTACCCTCTAAGAGTCCAGCTTTTTTTGTAAGCAGTCCATCTTTGAGCGTCCCAGTGCTTACTGTGCATCTACAAGGACATACTGAATAGTATTCAGAAACATACAGTACATAACACGGGCAAAAATCTGATTTATTATGTGTTAGTTCTGCTTTAACTGAATTAAATTTGTATTAATTATAGGTAGAGATTAAAGTACAACCATTATTAATTCACTTGAGAATTTGGAAAGCATTGATTCTTAACTGCATGTATATGTTTCAACTTTTGACTGCTTTGCTAGCCTTGGTGTAACACCGTAACAAATACATATTGAATTACACATTTTCATTCCCCTCCAGAATTAGTGACTACATGGACCTGACACCTGTGGACATCATAGGGAAAAGATGTTATCAGTTTATTCATGCCGAGGACGTGGAGGGCATTCGGCACAGCCATTTAGACTGTAAGTAACTACAGGCCTTGTGAATGGTAACAACACTATCATTCATAAATATTTTCTGCTGATTTTATTTGAACAGAGTTTGTATGAATGCTTGCACTATTTATATGCTCTACTAGAGCACAACAGTGTCTGCTCAAAGTCACCGCCAGTCATGAAAAAAACAGAAGCAATATTTTCCATAGCCATTTTAATACAGTCTAGTCACGTCAGTGTAACAAGCTGTAATAAGTAGATGAAAAGCTTAATTTCTTTATGGAATGCTGTCATGTAGCACTGTTTAGAAAAACTTCCTCTGGGATTAGACTGTTCTTCAAAAAAGCAACTGTCATGTTGAACAGTTGACAGAAATAGTGTGGGGGAAACATATAAATTAATTAAAAATTATGGAAATGAAAGAGGGGAATCAGTACCATATTGCTTTCCCTGAGTGCTCTAAGGTCTGAGCATTAGGCTGTGTGTATACTTCTTTTACACTGTAGTTAAATATCTGCCAGGCTATAAATATCAACTTTGTAAAGCTAGTGATGGAGCTTTGGGTCAGACTGGGTATAAAAATCGTTCTATGGTTATTTTAGGTAATGAACAGCGAGGTCAATGACTGATACAATGCCAATACCTTACAATGATACAATGCCAATTAAATATGTTAATAGAAATGTAGATTTATCATAAGATTTTATTAGATCTATTAAACATAACCATTGCGACAGCTCAGCTTTTTTAATCAAATGAACAATAATAATGCAAAAATGAAGAATTTACACTTCGAATATCAAGTAAACACTAAAAACTGTGCACTACACTTAACTGATATTCACATATTGAAGAATGACTGACTGAAATTCCCAGTTTTAGCTTGTAGTTAAGGAAGCATTACTTTACTGTATTTTATTGCACTCTTTATTATAGGCTTTAGCCAGTCCTTCCTGAACATTACATTACCATTGTTACTGTAGGCTACTGTGCCTTTCAGTTATTTATTTGCATTCCTTGACTGAATTGGCTGCTATTAAGTATTTTGCATGAGCATTAAGAATTTTGACTTCCATAAACAAACTTTACAAGATAATGATGGACAGATTTGGCATTTACCTAAGGATTGTAAATTTAGCTAATGACATGGCCAATATTTAAACACTAACATTTTATTAGACATCCTCACATAAACATTTTACTGTATCTTGGAAAGCAGGAATTTCTTTCCATTTTCTTACACAGATGCTATGCAAACACTCATCATGCATACTAAAATGCCAGTTTGATATAAAGAGACCTGTATTCAGACTCTGTGTATTGGCTGATACCAGTTTATATTTATTGGTTCAATTTCATCAGCCAACTTATTGTTGTACCACTAATTTTAAGCATTCTTCAGTTAAATAGACTAAAGCCAGCGTATATCTAGCTCGATACTGAATGTTGTCTTCAGACCATGATTCTACCTTAACGAGACACAGTTTTGTTTTATGTCCTACAAACACAAAGGATTTACTTTTAAACATCATTTAAATAAGAATAATGATAATTACATGATCATGATTATTTAAATAAGAATAACCACAAATTATGACTTATGACTCATCATTTCACCTGCTGCTTCTAATCCTCAAAAACATGACGACAGGCCACACAGAACAGGAAGGGGCTGAAGAACTCTACCAGATTCCTGTGTATGAGTGTCTCAGGGCTCCTCTCAGGTTAAGCTACACTTCTCTATATACAACCAGTGCATTTTGATAACACCTTTACACCATGAAGTGTTTATCTTGGCAAATACCCCACAGGAAACTCTTTAAAGACTCCACAACCTTTGGCGCAGTTTTCTTTCATCGTTCTCGGCAGGAGGGCCACTGACTGCCTGGAGGGGGGACCGTGCTTTTTGAATATCTTAAATCATCTGTTAAGTGTGTTTTGGCAGGGCACTTTTTTCCTGTACTCTCCTCCCGCCTGCACATCATAGTAGAAATTCAAAACGTCATTGAGAGCAGCGTAGCGTTTCATACAGTAAATGCGCGCTTGCCTCAGTAGCAGGCAAGTTGCCATTATTTAAGTAGTGAGAGATGAGGTGTGCGGGTGGGGGGATAAATCCCTCACTTTATTAGGTGTTTGTGGAGGAGGATGAGTGTCCTTGGGGCTGTTGGGTGAATTTGGAGTTGTCTGATTAGATATTGCAAGTTCAACTGAATTAGAGTGCAATTACCGCTGCACTGCAGTGTCCCTTTGCCTTAAAAAGCCACCAGATTGGGTCCATTAGGCCTTGATTTGAAACCCAGCAGAGAGAAAGCACAGAGGAGTGCATTGATGAGAGAGCTAGAAGGCTGAGGGCGGCCCAGAACCACAAATCTCCAGCTGCCCCTGTCTGTCTAACCATCTATTACATATTACAATGCAGGCAATTAACATAAAAGTGGAAGTGATGGCAGGGGCCAGCTGCAAAGCTGACATGGGAAAGTATTGCTGTATTTCGCTTTATATTTTATTGTGTCAAGGAAAAAACAGCAACTGCTCACAGAGAAATCAGTTTTACTGCAGATTTACTACAAATCAGAAGTTAATTGTCAGAACAAATATAGTATTTACACACCAACACTGAATTCATAAGAATGTATGATACAGTGTAGTATAGAGAAACTTCTAGAATAGGTAACTTTAAATCTTAGTTAGTTCAAAATCAAAGATAATTCACTTGTAGAGGCCAAAATAATACAATTAATCATGTGTTAATTCCAGACTATTTTGCACATTTTGATCAAAATAATATGACGAACCTGGAACCTAATTGCCAAGAAGGTTTTTTACTCACTTTTAGAGAACACTCTGCATGTATAACCTCACTGACCATTCCAGCTTAGTTTGACACATTTAATGGCAATGATCATCACTGTCATCACTGTTCGCATGAAGGGTTCATCAAGCAGAGCTGGAAGTGTGTGCTGAAGAAGCGGCAGCCATTCCCAGTGCAGCCGCTGCTCTGCTGATTGCCAATCAGCGAATGACATCAGGTCACATGAGGCCATCAGATCAGCTGGAGTAAGGGAAATGAGAGAACGTGGCTGTCTGCACTAACCTCTCTGCCCATCCTGCCTCAATAGAGCAGCGAGTGCACGCACGCACACGCACACACACACACGGACACACACACACACCAGCAGACTGATTGGTGTTATGCTACAAATAGCTCTCACTGCTTTCAGTGCTGGTAATATTGTGACACCTTGCATGAATATATGAATACATAAATATGAGAGGGAAATGCCAGTTACAAAAGAAAGTGTTTGGAATTTTTGGACGCTTGCTGAAGAAGATAAATAAATATTTAAATAGAGTAGTTGAACAAAGGAAATAATTGTGTAATTTTTGTAATTAAAATATTATTTTATAGTCTTTAGAGCTCTCAGAAAATTTGATATTTGTAGTAGTTTCTGTCAATACACTACTTACACCCAAATCCTGCGCTGAATGAATGTTACTGAGCCATCGTTTCCTCTTTTTGCTGCATAGAAATTGATTTTTTTTCTTCTGCGAAAGTCAAAGAAAACCTTCAACCCAAACTGTCTTCTCCCAACTATTCGACATGATAAGGTGGCTGTTCCTCTCCTGTTCATGTCCAAATTTTCTCTTGAAGTTTTAAAAGTACATAACAGCCTTGGAGGTGTACTTAAGACAAAAGCAGTCTAGACACATTACCAATGTATTCGTAAAGTCATTAACAAATGTGTATATTATTATTATAGGTTGCTAATTACATGTTCATCTTATTGGGCTTGCTGACAACATTTTTCTTTCCTTCCCCTGGTATAAATGTGTTAAATTCTTGTTTCATTTGTTACCTGTTATATATTTGTTCTAGACAATTTTCTGTTACAGAATATACATGGCTGGATGTGTTTCGACTGGTATACAAACATCAGTTCTCTTCAAAGGTGTTTGATGTAAGCAGATGTTTCCTATCTGCAGAAATGTAATGTGACAGAGTTGACCTCAGCTGTGTCGGCCATGGATCAGGAGCAACACACCATAAATTAACAAAAGGCTTTCCATGCACAGCTAAGCATCTTACACACTGTGTAAATGCTCTAATGCTCTGTGTGTGTGTGTGTGTGTGTGTGCGTGCGTGCGTGCGTGCGTGTGTGTGTGTGTTTTTACCAGCCTAGACAGAGGATGGGGGATGGGAAGAGATAGCTGGTAAAAGTGTGCAGAAACCCCAGGAGAGGGAAGCTGTGTGCCTGAAGGCAGACTCATTGAGCTGCTCTCTGTAGACTAGTTCAAACTGACTTTAATGAAAGACTCCCCTCACTGCTTATTGAGCTTAAAGACAGACTCCACCGTCTGCAGCAACACAGAAAATGCACCTGATACAGCCAAGTATATAGTAATTTCCTTTATTAACAGATTTATAACAGGTAAACCTTTAAAAGTGTTATAAAGATGTTTAATGTCCTGTAAAAAAAAAAAAAATCAGGACATCTCTGTTCAGATGTCTTTGTCCATTACTTATTTTATTTTATTTATAACATTCAGTAAATTAGTTCATTCATATGTTTCAGGATACAGGTGTGTCTTTCTCAATATAATAGATTTCAAAGTTTGTAGGTGATCACATTATCATTTGTTCATATCATGGCTTTCTTCCTTAAGAGGACATTCATGTAGTTGTTTACGTAGCTCGGGGTGAGGTCAGACCAAGAGCCGTTTCCAGTACACCACCCAGCCCGATAACAGGAGCACTGCAGGAGTCTTTTTCCAGTGCCTTTCCCACTCATTCATAAAAGGCTTGTCTTTACGATAATACCCCAATGGACTGCAAGGACTTTTCCATAAAGCAATTTCACGGGTGTAAATGACTTGCTTTTATGTGACAATGACTCCCCCTGCCTCTCCCGCTGTGAATGGGGGCCATGTTGGGTAAAGGGTATCTGAAAGGTAGCTGCTATTATGGAATGTATCCAAGTGATTAAACGGAAGTGAAGGACAGAGGCCCAGCATAGAGAGAGAGAGAGAGAGAGAGAGAGCCCATCCTCCAGGCTAGCCTGAGGCTTCAGGAGAGAACAGCTAGATTAAAGATGCCGTATTCCTTTTAATGCTTCCAAACGCTGCAGATATGACTCTGGTTGAGAGAGAGAGAGAGAGAGAGAGAGAGAGAATGAAGGGGCGGCTTCATTACCACTAAATCAATAGCGCAAACAGGTCCTGATTGATTTAATGGCAGTGTAAGTGAAAGGGGTTAAAAAATAAGGCTCACCTGCACAGCAGCAGCGCTGAGCAGAGGCAGGGCTGCGGTGTATTGATGGCAATGCAGATGAGCCCAGCTCATTAGGAGAGAACCAAGCAAAGAACAAGCCTGGACTATGTACAGAATCAG
Source organism: Gogo arcuatus (assembly GCA_028570945.1). NCBI lineage: Eukaryota > Metazoa > Chordata > Actinopteri > Siluriformes > Anchariidae > Gogo > Gogo arcuatus. The sequence goes on from JAOTRR010000002.1 coordinate 15,888,681, forward strand.
TTTTAAAATGGATTGCTGGATTCCCTTCTTAATTTTACTTTGCAGCTTTTGAGAACCTAACATAAATCTCTCTGATGAATTTAAACTCATTTCAATTTGTTACAGAGAAAATAATTTTGTTGCCTGAAATGAATGACTATTAAGTTTAGTTTCTCAGGCTTTCAGTATTCTGGACCATAGTGAGGAAATGGTGAAGGTTAGAGCAAGGGTATGTCCACAAACCACACTGAGCAAGTCAATAAACAACATATTTGTTTCAGATTTTTGTTTATCTGGTTTTCATGTGTTACCTTTACATTTGCCAAAGAAAGCAGTCAGTAAGTTAAGTCAATTAGTATAGTTTTGAATGGCTTATTAAACAATGTTATTAGTCTGTAGTAGTTTTAATTACTGAACTTTTTGTATAAATAATTCTCCCAAAGTCAGTCTTTTTTTTTTTATTATAAATGCCTGTATTTAAACTAAGAACATAAATTCATGACTTAGTTCTGATTCTGACCATTTTACCTTTACAGAAAAATGATTAATGCAAATACATATTGGTTGAGATAACATTTACCACTTAATTTAGGCAAATTTATTGCAGCCAGACAAGGACAGAGTATAGGAGTAGTCTCAGACAAGGACATAGCACAGGAGACAGTGCAAGCAGACACAGCGCACTCTGCTGAGCCAGTGTGGGTACTGTGCTCTAATGTGGAAATGGCAGAAGCAATAGAGCCCTTTAGCTCTGGCACTTTACATCTTTAGCAATAAAATTAGACATTAAAAACTTCTGAAATTGTTAAATAATTTAAATATTTTTGTCTAAGAAATGAACAGCAGTAAATATTCATGATGTATCAGAGATCTTGTTAATCTGTAAACAGTTACTAACAATTTTCTTCCCTCTTTGCTTCTCTCTTTATAGTAATGAATAAAGGCCAGTGTGTGACAAAATACTATCGCTGGATCCAGAAGAATGGAGGCTATATCTGGATCCAGTCCAGTGCCACTATTGCTATCAACGCCAAGAATTCCAATGAGAAGAATATCATCTGGGTCAACTATGTGCTTAGGTAAACAGGAGACTTTCAGTTAAGTGTTATCCCAAATTACTGTGACGCTTATTTGTCAATTCCCATCAGAAAGCTAGAGGATTTCCATTTGCGATTGCGAGGCAGCAACAGCCAAATAAATAGATCTCTGTAAGCCTCTATTTAATCTCCTCTCTCTTTGCGGGTGTGAGCAGCGCCTTAGCCTGAGATCATTAGAGAGGTGTGTGCTCGTGAACACTGGATCAATCAGGATGTTTAAAAATGTTCAGGAGCAGCAAGTGTACTCTAGGTTATTTCACCTTCCTTCCACCACACTACTGGAAACAGTTCAGCTCTGTGAATAATTCTCTTCTCTCTCCCTCCCTCTCTCTCTCTCTTTGTGGTCAGTAATCCAGAATACAAAGACACACCCATGGATATCACACAGCTTCCGAATCTGCCAGAGAAAGCCTCAGAGTCCTCGGAAACGTCTGACTCAGAATCTGACTCTAAGGACAACTCTGGTACAGTACTCTATTACTTCAAATCTGGATCATACACATACTATGAACTGATAACATACAAATACAGTTATTACAGTATAATAAAATCAGCAACAAAAAAAAAAAGGTTCATCATATTAGCTGTGTTCTCAGTCAAAGCTTAAGAAGCTCTCATGTAGTCCAGAGACCATACTATTTCAAGTGTTCCCACTTCATGCCTATTCCACCCTGCAAGGTACAGAAGCATGAGGCTTCAACACTCCTACTAAACCTGGTTAAAAGGTTGATTAAGCCTGGGCAGTCAACTGGAGGTATTAATTATGCATTCCAGAAGAAGATTGAGCGTGATTCCAGAAATGGGTTTGGGGGCACTGAGGATGAGGAAAACTGACAGATTGGGGAGGGTGCCAGCATATTGTCTCCTGGCACCTCGGCATGGCCAGCCCTTTGCCAGCCTTCATCATAAAGGTTACCGTCTGTGCCAGCTGCAGTTGGACTAGAGCATGTCCTGATTTCTTTTTTCTCATTCATCTCTCTCACTCTCTTAGTCTTCCTTGCTCACTCAGTCAGTCTCACAAGGCAGTTGGCTCATTCCTTATGCCACCAAAACCACAGAAAGGGTGCATTTGAGATATAATAAAAAGCTGATGGATAAAGAAGATAAAACCTGTGACTTCAATACGGCAGTGCTGGATAACAGCAATGATTAATCAATCAGGGAACTTGACCTAAAGTCGAATAAACTGGAACATTTAAAGAACAGCACCCATGACAATGACCAACAATTAGTCACTGAGTGATGACTAATTCTGCTGTTCGACTTAAAAAAATATTTGTTTTCCAAACAATTTATATAGTCCTAAAATATCAAATCAATGATAAAGGTCCATGCTTGCCAAATCATCTGCTGTAGGAACATCTGTAGAAAAATCTGCAGATGCATCACGCATCATTTACAAACAAATGGCTTTAGTAATATCCATGAACATTTTAAATGCATGCATAAGTCTTTCAGGAAAAGCTTACAGCTATTAACTTAAATATACATTACAGGGGAGTTAAAGCTTGCTGAGTACACTCAGCCTGTGCCCTATGACATTGCCTGATCAGTGAAGGAAAACTGATTTCTAGCTTAACATGTCTTGGAGGAAACACCCTGGCTTGGTAAATGTTATGCATGATGGGAGAACTAGTAGTGTTCATAATAAAACCTTGATGAAATAAAATAAGTTGAAGGAACACTTAGTCCTGTGATAACTTCTGTGATCTTATATGATGGCTAAACACCCTCGTCTTCTTTTTTCTCTTAGAAGACAATGAGAACTCCAAGTCAGATGGGAAAGGAAATCAGTCTTCTGAGAACAGTGAAGAGCCAGAGTCAGACAGTAAGAAGCCCGCCAGACACTCTGAGCAAGAGATGAGGCATCAGGAGGAGGATAGCTCCAGTAATGCAGAGAGCCAGGAGAGTGAAGACAGCTTGGAACCCTCTGATTGTGAGGCCGAGCACAAGGAGAGCCGCTTGGCTCATCTCAGTGGTCTGCCCATTAAAGTGGAGCACTATGGTGATGGAGAGGGGGCAGAGCTTCACAATTCGCTCTCATCTTCCTCTGAAGAAGAGGACGAAGGTGAGGAGGAGGAGGAAGAGGAAGACAACGATGAGATTATGAAGGACTACAACAGTGAAGGGGAACTGAGCGGTCCACTGACAAGTAAACGCCAGAAGAGAAAGAAAAGGAGGAAAAAGCAGAAATGGGAGGGCGATCGTCAGCGTCTACGACTTTCACCCCCAGAGGATGTCACGGCGAGTCCAGGAAGTCTGGAGCCAGCACTGGGAGAACAGCCTCCACTACTGCCACCTCCATCACCTGCCACTGCCTCAGTGCTCAAGATCAAAACAGAGATGGCCGAGCCTATCAACTTTGACAATGACAGCAGTATCTGGAACTTCCCGCCTAACCGGGAGATCTCACGCAATGAGTCACCTTTCAGCATGACCAAGCCTCCTAGTGCCCATGAAGCCTTCCCCGCTGCCATCCCCGACTCAGTCCTCACTCCACCGGGCACTGAAGGAGGGGCAGGCATCAGGAAGCCCAACTTCACCAACAGCAGCAGCAGTAGTAGCAGTAACAGTGCCCCCACCTCAGCCGGCCTGGCACCCCCACTGTCTAACTCCTCAACCTCTGACCCCCTATCACCTCCACTTTCAGCCTCACCACGTGATAAGCAGCAGGGCACACCCACCTCCCAGAATTCCCTGCTGTACAGCGGTGACCTGGAGGCTCTACAGCGGCTACAGACGGGCAACGTGGTGCTCCCCCTGGTGCAGCGTGTTGCTGGCACACTGGCTGCAACCAGCACAGCAGCGGCACCACGCGTCTACACGGCAGGCACCATTCGCTACGCACCCGCTGATGTCACGCTGGCTGTGCAGGGCAACCTGCTACCCAGCGGCCATGCCGCAGTCAACTTTGTGGACATGAATGGGCCTGGCTTTGGTATTGATGCCAAAACACCCATGGAAATGCTCTACCACCATGTGCACCGGCTCAACATGTCGGGTCCATTTAGTGGCGCAGGCACTGGAGCCAGTCTCGCACAGATGCCAACTGCCAACGTCTTCACCACAGCGGAGGGACTCTTCTCTACACTTCCTTTCCCCGTCTACAGCAATGGCATCCACACAACACAGACTCTTGAGCGCAAAGAGGATTGAAGCAAAACACTGAGACCATATTACTGTGTTCAATATAAATCAAGTGACTCTTTCGAGGCCTATGACTGTGTTTCAAGTTGGGGGTGGGAATTAATTGTTCTAGCACTTTGAATTTCAAGCAGTTAAGCTTGTGTAATTGAAAAAAAATGGTTTCTCTTCCTGTGTCTTTCCCCATTTCGTTTCTCTTCTTCCTCTTCCTTCCTCCCTTCTCTAGAGCCAATGACATTTTCTTTAAACAAGCTAAACAGGCTCATCTCTAATTCAGACTTTCTTTGAGCCACAGAGAACTCACCACTCAGGTGTGTGGTTTCTCCATGGTGAAATAAAATGTGCTTTTTTGGCTTCATTACAGTGCATCCTTATTAGGATGTCTTGTGTATTTAAAGGCAATTCACAAAGGAGATAAAAAGAAACTTTGTTTTTTTATCCATATCTTGATGTGATCAAGGTTGACACTGACAAAAGGATGTTACCCTGTTTGACATAGTTGAAAGGGTTTTATGGTTCTTTCTTAACGAGGGAATAGTATTTTAGAAATAATGCTTTTCTTCGTTTTTTATAGCTCAGATTTAACTTACAAATCATGCATTTTAAAAGCAATTTTAGCCGGGTATTGACCTGATCCGAATGTTACTACAAACTCCCAGGACTTTGGAACAGGTCAGTGTGAGATTCCTCCAGTTCCATCTTCCTTTTGCAGATCCATGGTGCTATCATCAACTAACCCTCACTCAGCTGGCTGACGTAGGTATTGTTCCAGAGCTCAACAAATGATGGCTTGAGAGATTTTCTACTGAAAACTCAAACCTCTAACAGACAAGTTCATTTTTCTTGTGTTTATCCCCTGCAGAGAGTGGAGAAGGGTTTGGCTGTGGCTCAATCTGATTGAGTCAGAAAAGGGATTTGGACCAGGCTGTGAATCATTTCTTACCCCTCAGTGTAACTGAGGCTAATTTTTACATCATAAACTTGAAGATGAATGTGAAACTCTAACAGGCTTCTCAGTTGTTGTTTTTTTTACTCTCCCTTCTCATATTTGAAGCCTAGTAGCTTTTCCCATCAGTCTCCCAAAATCAGTTTCCCTCCACTCCTTCATGAACTCTGAAAACCACATATCAACAAGATTGTAATAAGGACATGCATTTTCAATCAAAAATGTGTTTTGAGAAATCACATTCCTAATTTTTTTCACTATTGCCAAAAAAAATTACCGTCACAGTTTGGTGTCAAGACACTGTGAATTTGTTTGGAAAAAAAAAAGAAAGTAATAAAAAGGAAGAAAACTGTCGCTTCATCTTTTGGCAGCCATCCATCACGTCATCTATTACCAAGCGTGATAAGCGTAAACGTGTACAATGTGTAAGTGTCATTGGCTGTCAGTCCTCATAGCGATTTCAGTGTGTGTTACTATATGCAGTATATACCGAGCTGATGTAGCTGTTTCGTCCTTTGTCCTCTCTGTGCTAGTGTGGGCTTGGGCAGGGGAAACCCTTGTTCTCCCTCTCCTTCCCCTCTACAGTCTTAGTGAACCAGTGGAGGTTAGTGGATTTTGTGTGGTGGCCTTCCAATGTAGTGTCACCTTTTTGCTGCTTCTTTTCTGTCTGTATTACTTTTCTGTTCCTGCTATTGCTTTGCTGTCGTGTAGTCTACAGACCTCTCTCTTCCTCTCAGAGATAAAAGACTCTTAACTAGCTCAAAGGTTTAAGGAGCCATTTTTTTGCCACTGGGGTATTCTGGGATTGCGGTCTCCACCTCAAAACTGATAAGGAAAAAAGTAGCATTTAGATGTAACGTCTGGAACCTCAAAGGCCTAAGTTGTGAAACATTCCCAGAGTCCCTTGTGCTTCTCATGTGCATTGGGTGTATTTCATTGGTTTCCACCAACCAGTTGACTTCAAGGACCCTGCAACTCACAGGAAGTTAAAAAAAAATGACAGTATTTCAGGACAATAAACAATTTTAAGGATTTCTAATGAGAAAAGAAAAAAAATCACACTATAAAATCTATTTTTATAGGTGTTTTGGAAATGCATGTTTACCAAGTTGATTGTTTGGTTTACCTGATTTCGTTTGGTCCAGCAGCTTTGCCAGCATTTAGTGTTTTTTAGTCTGTCCAACAAGGCAAAGGGAGAGCCTGTTTGTCTTTTTACTGAATCAGGCTACTCCCCTACATCAGGAAACTCGTCTCTGTGGTTTCTGTGAAAACGTGTTGTTACTCAAACCCAGGTTACGATATTAATGTTTTTAAAACTGATAGCTGCTGTTGGGGCCGTTGCAGGAGAGCTTTGCATCACCACTGGAGCTTAGCGTCTTAGATCCTAGAGTCTTAGCTTTTTTACATTACAAAAAATTGTGCTGTACAGAGGGTGGCTCAAAAAAACACTGTGGACCAGGAAATACACCCATATGTTACAAACAGAACAGCCGACTGAGCTGTCTCAGTGTTTCTGTGTTGTGTCAAAATGATTGCTGGTGATTTAATCTTAAACTAATCTCAGCTGCTGTCAGATAAATAGTGTTTAAAAATTACAATATGATAAATCACTTCATTACCTGTGAAAACTGTGTCTGTGTTTTTAACTATTTCTTGTACAATTATACAGATTCTTTTATGAGGAACTTGGTGCCAAGTAGATGAATACGGGAGAAAGGGATTCTCTTAGTATCAATGTTAACAGTGTTATAAATTCTAAATACAAACAAATTAAAATATTAAAAAGAGAAAACTATGGTACATTTTTTTTTATTTTATTTTTGGGGTTTTTAATTTTTTTTTTCCAAAAAAAAAAAGAAACAACTAACTAAAGCTAACTGAGTGCCTGGCTTGTCTTTTTTTATGGAAAAACATCTCTTTTCATTTACCATAAATAATGCTGCAATTCAGAAATGTACATACTTCATTTTACAACAGGGTTCTTTTATACTTTTGTAGGGTCTCATCAGTTTAAGCAAACATGTCATACATGGTTGTCTTTCTGTAACGGTTTTTTACCATCTTACAGGTGCCATATTCATAATAAACTTCTCTCAGATTTGTTACTATCTGGCATCATTTCTTTCTCATTCAGTTCATCCTCAGTGAATATCACACATCACTGACTTTCCTCTTTTTTTTCTTTTTTTTTCTTTTTCTTTTTACGTTTCCAGATATCTGGCCAATACGTCATTCGTTCATGTCATAGATGGATTCACAACTCACAGGGGAACTGATGAGACCACAGGTCTCGTTCTCATCCTGACGTGTCCATAAACCGCACCAAAGTGTGTTTCTGCAGCTCACTGCTCACTTTTACTCTCCAGGGCTGTGGCAATGCAGTGCACTCAGATACCTAGTTGTAAAATAAGCACTCATGGGTATATGTGATGCTTTATCATACCTCACAATATCGTTCAATTTGGGTATTTAATTAGCAGGTAATCAAAACTGTGCTGTCCGTTCTGCCATACTGATCTCACTGTAATTATAACAGCAAAAAGCTGAATAAATTGGGAAAACCTTCATTTTAATAGTGTTTTATTTTAGAATTTATTTAGAACTATTTTTATTTTGAACAATAACTGTTGCTTTGCTAGTTGATACCTGGAACAGGACAACACTACTCCGTTGCCATGCTTTGAACAAAGTGTCACACCTTTCAAAGCTGCAAATCCAGTAACTTTCTCTCAGTTTCTCTTTTTTTGCCTCTCACCCTCCTCCTCTCTGCCTCTGACTCTCCATCATCTCTTTCCACCTCCATCCCCGTTTCCCTGAACTCCATCCCCCCACTGCCGCCTGACTCGAGGCTCTGAGGGGAGGTCACAGGCAAAGCCCAGCGAAAAACTCCAGCCAACTTTAAATATTTCACGCAATTTTAAATGAAGGCCATGAATGATAGATCACAGGAGAGAGAGGCAGCGAAAATAAGCTTAGACCTGAAACCTCTCTAATGACCACAAGCTGTCCATCTCCTCATCCTGTCTTTATTGGGAATCAGATTGTTGGATCTTTGCTCATATACCTGTAACCTGAACAGTACCTTGAGAGCTCTTACAGAGAAACAATTGTTATCTTACAATTACCACACCTTGACACATTTTATACATTCCTATGTACATATAATGATATCATGTAAAGCAACAATAAACTGTACAGAGCAGTACAGTAAACTGTAATACACTATAACAAAACAACATTTACTATGATTCTCATTTGCTTTTAAAACTGAATCAGTTCTTGTAGGTACATTGCTGTACAGCTTTATAAGGAAATCAGCCGGTACATTGTTTTAAGCATCTTTAATAATCTGCCACAGCACACTCTGGCTCTCCAGTGCCTAGACAGCCTCGATCAAATTTTTAAATCTGAACAGTGGCCTGTTAAGTAACGCAGCACTTTCTTTAATGATATACACAAATTCCTCTGTGGTATATACTTTTTTTTAGAATGCTTGGAAAGCCCAGATTTGCTGCTTTTTACTTGAACATTTTAACTAGTGAATCCTTGCACACATGGAAATTTTTGAATATAAGGCAATTTTATAAGCACATAATCACAGGCAGCTGTTGCAGTTTTATCCCTTTGCTTTCCTAATACTGTTTAATATATTTCAAAATAAATTGGGAAATTATGTTTAAGGCACATTACCAGCTAACAGTATGCTGCTTTAGAATATATGTTGCGTTTTACATGCTGCATCATAGCAGGAATAAGAAAAAATATTTTTCTTGATAGGGAATACTATATTACTAGTCTCCAAACTGTTCACATAAAATAGTAAATCATGTTAGGGCTGTAATGAAATACACTTATGCACCGTGAACATATAAGCACTCCTAGACTTTCTACAGTTTGAATACAATCAGGTTTATCAAATGTTTCAAAAGAGGACATAATCACAGACAAATTTGTTTATTAAAACAATAGTAGATAATGATTCCTAGGGTTACGATGGCTAGACATAAATCATGGTGGACTAAGACGCATGTGGCTAAGGAGCAAATTTACTGTGTGGCAAGAGTGACATCTAGTGTGCCAGGATTGTCCAGTTAGTAGTGGTCTACCTGCAAATTTCTACATATCTAGAAATATACTCACTGAGTACTTTATTAGAAACACCAGTACACCTACACATTCATGCAATTATTTAATCGGTCAATGGTGTGGCAGCAGTGCAATGCATAAAATCATGCAGATACTGTCCAGCAGCTTCAGGTAATGTTCACATCAACCATCAGAAGGGGAAAAAATGTGATCTCAGTGATTTTGACCGTGGCATGATTGTTGGTGCCAGAC
>JAOTRR010000002.1:15931580-15944179 GCA_028570945.1 Gogo arcuatus
ATACAGAAAAACCTATGAATGAGTAGGTGTGTCCAAACGTTTGACTGGTACTGTAGGTTGAAAAGGATTTGCAAATCATTGCATTCTATTTTTAATTATGTTTTACACAGTGTCCCAACTTATTTGGAATCAGGATTGTAAATAAACTTTCCTTAACTTGGTAATATTAATAAAGCCAACATCCATATATCCATTTTATATTGAACTGACTTGACCCAATAAACATCAACCGCAACAAAACAACATTAAGATCATTTAAGCCTCACCCCAGCTGTCATCCTCTGTAATATCACATTGAGTAACTTTGCACAGGGGTTTAATCTTGTGACTCTGGAGTGTCCATTTTCCCTGCGTGGGTCATGTTTCTCTACAAATAAACATTCTCATAACATGTTACTTATGCATAGAATGAAGGATTAAAACAGCACCATTTAGCAGTAGACATAGAGCTGATAGGCTGTTATTTGCCATCTTCCAGAGCTACTGTGGAAGAAAAAGCAGAAACACCATTGAAAGACTTGTTGTAAAACCATGTTCCAGGTGAGTATTGCACCATCTCTAATTAGGTTCCATCATCCTTGCTCAGAACCCCGTCAGTTGCTTTCTTACTACTCCTCTTACTCATCCTCTCTGTTTAAAATAGATGGAATTTCAGAAACATGACTAACATTCTTGTACACCTTGCGATCGCTATTGCAACTTGTGCTCACATCACACAGCCTTTCAGAGGGCACAGTTTTGTTCAGAGCAAGGAGAGGTCACTTGTTTATTTTCAGCTCGCTTGTTCAAACAGATGGAGGACTAACATAAAAGGCCCTTTGTTTCAAGCACATAAAAGCCCTAAATAATGATGTATTAAATGTATTCATATAACATTAACATCTTCATATCTTCACTGGAAGTATGATTATTGGTTTAAAAGTATTGTAAAACTATTTTCTAATATTATTTTTCTCCTCTTTATATGATGAAAGGCCATTTTGAAAGTTTATGGTTGATTCATTGCACAGATTAAAGCACTCAGGAACCAAAGAACTCAAGTAGTTGAGAGTTGGTGATAAAAGTGCTTAAGATAAAAGGGTTTTGTAACACTTCTTATACAAAAAGCCATGGGATTGGACCCAGCCCTGCTGCATGTGTCTGGGCTACAGTTTGGGTAGTTGCATAATCACTACTAGAAAGTTCCTGATCATCTGAGACACCAGTAGTGACAGTCACAGGCAACTCTACCAAAACACTATATACTTAACATGTTTTTCATTCCTACACAGATTCTACTCTATTTTAACCTGTGATCTGAAAAATTCTGCTGCTGACATAATCATGTCTTATTTTTTACAAGTAGGCAGTGTAAGCACTGACCCTGACTTTTAATTATGAAGCAGATTGATGTGAATTTAAATGCAACACTTTGTTTATTACCACCATTCATAAGTGTGAAAAACACTCTTTGTAACTGTGCCCAGGCTGCTCAAGCAGGCTTCCCTTTCGCAGCTCTTTGGAGGCATGTTCAGTTTTGCCATTTGTGGACAACGATGACAAGACACAAAAGCATGTTGGCCATAAATAGCACCAAGCAGCAGAGGATTGCTCGCTACCAGCAGATCAAATTCTCCAAAGGGAGAAGCAGCCCCTGGCCTCAAGCCCAGTTCAACTGGACGACACATAGCATTTTCACAGAAACACTTGAAGCACATGAGCTTGGACAGGTGGTCCTTTTAAACTTTCAAAACATCAAAAAATACCAGGCCACAACTGGTAACATCAAGTAATACAGACAAACTTAACAAAAATGAGTACTGTTTTGTTCAGTATGCACTATGCAAGAGTATTACACTACAGGCCTATATATGTTATGTTGTATATAGTATAGGCAAACCATATTAGTGTTAAAAATAAATGGGGTCGACTGTTGCTAAATTATTGCACTAGCTTAAGTAAATTATACAAGGTAAAAGGTAAAGAAAAAATAATATCATTTAGGTTTGTGAATCTTGAACACACATCTTGCATTTTATGTGGACTACAGATTGAGTAAATCTTAAAAAAAATACATATTAGTATGCCTAAATATGTAAACGTCAGTGAAATGGTGAACCAGGCAGACCAGACAGACTGTGTCTATGCCACAAGGTTTTATTGCAAAGTGACAACTTCATAGATCTCAAAAAATGTTTAATTTAAGGCTGCAAACACAGATACTGCCATCTTTACAGGTATTATGCATTCTTTTAGTGTTTAAAAAACTACAACCAAAAAGCACCTCCTCCTTATTCAGTGGTGTACTATACATTCAAATGAAAATAAGGCTGTCCATATGCATTGCAGGAATGAAAATGGTGGTAACTTCAATATGGTGACAAACAACAATTCTACAGACCCCATGCCCAGTTTTGTCTCAACTTGTAGTGTATAAGCAAGTGCTTTCATAGCTGCATAGTACTCAACATATCAGCCATGTCAAATTAGGCCAATTAGGTAGAACAGTTCAAATAAATATGTCAAAACGTAGAGTGCAAAGTGCTCGCAATTGGTTAATGCAACCCTGTGAAGCATTAACAGAAAGCATTCTCATGTCGGTTACAGTAGTACAGAATATCTCAGTGATATCTCTGTGATACGAAACGTTAAACACTAGACATTGTATGTTTGTGCAGGGAGGACTGAACTTAATACTGATACATGGCATTGTTGTTGGGCAAAACATGCTCCAAGATAAACTTTTATGGGGACATACAAAAACATTTGAAAACATCAGCTGGCAATAAACCGCTAGAACTGAATATGTTAATGAGATCTCTTTCATATGGAAAAAAAAAAAAACTTTAAAAAAAAATAGAGAACACTTAAAACTATTCCATAAGGATCAAAATACAGGTGCTAAGTAGGAAAGCGAGTGGAATCCAGATGGCCGGTGTCTATTCAGTTTACAATGGTCGCCCTTCCAACGATATAACCACATTGCCTCCCAATTTTTCTGCCAGGGTTGAGTGGTCCTGAATGTCGTCCAAGCCATTGACTTGCCATTCATGTTTGATACCTGCAAACAGTGCCACATATACAATGAATATTTTGAATTATTCACCATCACAAAACTGTGAGAACCACATCAAAATAATCAGTATATCAAATATATGCATACTATTTGTCTGCAATATAAGAAATCTTGATACGCAGACGAGAACTCACCTGTAAATTTCTTCTTAATGGCGTCTTTAGAACTAGCATATATCATCTTGCTTTTTAATGGCGCACCTTCAGGGGCCCTGGATACACAGATCAAATACAGTGACTCCTTGTATACCAAGATTCATTAAGAAGTTATGGATAAAATGAGCTGTAAACATATACATCTTTATGACAACAGAGGGGGTCACATACCAAAATATAAATACCAAGTCTTCTTTCTTGGACTCTTTTGTTTCATAAGTGGCATCATACAAGCCATATCTGCAGTCGTTTAGAGGTAGGAGCTTTACAAAACAGGCATATGGATCATCAACAGTCTCTCCAATATCACCAACAAGGATTTGCTTGTCCTCCTCTACAATAATCTTCTTCTTGTCATCACTGAGGCAGAACAGCACTGCTTTTTTGCGCTTTTTTACCTCATCCGAGGTTGAGGACTTTCGCACTTTCATGTCGTTGAAGACCTTAATGACTTCATCATTAACGGTGACTCCTGAAGCCTGGGGGTGAAAGGTGTAGAGACAGTGAAATCTTCATGTGTATGATACAAAATGTCTCACAACGGTTTAAAGAAATTGCACGTAACTAAAGCAGGTGGTTCCAGAGGTTACAATTAATGATACCTGAGCTTTATATTCTTCCCAATCTAAGTAGATATAGTGAAGACATGATGAAAGGATTAATATAGTAATAGCTACATAGGTATCATATTATGTTTAAGGAAAACATAACCAGTTAATTACTGCTCATTGTAGTTCGTTCGGGTCCTGTAGCCTGGCATTTGCTCTTCAGTTGTGTCCCTTCACTTCAGAGTTTTCATGTTAGCACTGAACCTCAGATGGCTAGCTGTAGCTTTAGTAAACTCACTTTGCCTGGGACACCGTGGCAACTCAGTCAGTCAGTGGTATGAAACAGGCGGGCCTGGGGTTTTTAGTATTGTTGTTGTTGTTTCTAGCAGGGATTAACTATATTTATCAAGAGAATGCAAGGCTAATGTTGAATTACTATTTATATTCAGATCAATCTGGTGTTTTCATTTGGAAGTAAAGAGCCGCGCTTGCATGTGACCAGCTCAGCAGTTAGCTCCATGAAGTTTGAGTCTGTCAGGTAGCCATGAATTAGCTTTCACTAAACCAGCCGGCACAGCGTGCAGGTACAGCTAAACCCTGCAAGAGTCATCATGGCCACAAATAGCTTGCTCAGTTGGAAAGTTTAATTTACACGCGACAGAAAATCTCTTTCGGTCAGTGACTGTGTCAGTTTGGCTTTCGGTATAAAATGTTCCGGACAGTTTACTGAATAAATAAATAAATAAATAAATAAATGCTGGCTAGATTAAAAGTGATTACCGGTTTAAAGTAGGGGCTAAAATTAAGTTAAAATGGCCACCTAAGGCTCAAGGCCCTGACCGTTCCCAAACTGGAACTGATTTAATTAGCGATTGGTCAGGGGACATAAGCGAACACCGCACAAATACAGCGACACACCGGCACCCGAAAATCTTCATTATAACGGCACCGCGTGCTTCAGTCCAGTCCAGCGGAGTAAGCGGCTATGAGCGAGCGACAAAAGTTAAATGATCATGTAAGAGTTGTTCAAATAATATTGTGTGTATTACTAATTTTCGGCGATCAATCAAATATCCGAAGTGTAATAAAAAAAAAAGATTAAGAACTCACCATGTTGTCTGATGGTTTCTGGTTTGCCGCTGAATGTCTGAGTTTTCTTGTTAACTTCTATGGGGGAATGTGAGCGCGCGACCGTGAGAGCCCGAGACCACGAGGGGGGAGGGGGAGAGAGGCGCGCGCGTGCTAATCACTGCACCGTCGCAGTGACGGACAAACTCTGCAGTGGCAGTGCAAATGACCGCGTGACCACCACTGCACACCACAGTTCTGCAGCACAGTTCTGCAGCGTGTGAACACCAGTGCATGGTGCAAAGAGGCACGTGGCCACCACTGCACATCTCAGTTCTGTGGCACAAACGGGTGCATGACCACCACTGCACACTACATTTCTGTGATGTAAACATATATTCTACTCTACTATGCAGACCACCACTGCACAGTAGAGTCAGGCAATGCAAACAGATGCATGACCACCACTGCAATCTAAAGTTCTGTGGCATGAGGGAGTGTGTGATGAAAACGACATTCTACAGTTCTGCAGTGACCATCACTGCACGGTACAATAACACACTTTGCACTGGTTATGCAAACGAAGACGCACAGTATTGCACAGTACAGTAATGGGGGTCTGCATTGCAAACAAATGTGTGACCAATACACAATACAATAACAGGTTCTGCAGTGCACTCAGGCTAGTAACCAGGGTCTTTTGCACTGCAAATGAATGCATGACAATCACTACATAATAAAATAATGGATTCTGCAGTGCAGTGAAGTGACAGCCACTGCACAGTACACTAATAGAGTTCGCCACGAAATGCCACTGCAGAATACAATACCAGGCTCTGTAGTGCAAATTAATGAATGACCATCACTGCATGCGAATGGGTTCTGCAGTGAACACATGACTACCACTGCACAGTTCCAACAGGCTTGTGACCATCACTGTACAGTTAGATACACACTGGGCTCTGCACTGCAATCAGATAAGTGACTGTTACTGCACAGTACAGTACCAGGCTCTGCACTGGAAATGGAGGAACGATCATAATAGCACAGTAAAACAACTGGATCTACATGTGTGAAATCAACACAGGGTCAAAAGTATACACACAGCATCAAAAATATACATACACCCACTTAGATTACTTCAGTTGTGCTGAAAGTTCCATAATGTTGTTTTTTTTGCCAAGGCCAAGGCCTCTTAACTTCCTGTCGGTGATCATTATTGACAGCAGCTGGTAGCTTCTCAGTGCCAACATAAAAAGGGTTTGTTTGACAGCACTCATTGTATTGAACAACACACAGTACAATGGGAACATGCAAGGAACTCAGTGCAGATCTGAGAAAGAGGATCATAGATTTACACAAGTCAGGAATGTCTCTGGGAGCCATTTCTAAACAACTGCAGATTCTAAAATCATCAGTTCAAGCAATTGTACGTAAGTACAAGTTATTGGGAGGTGTAACCACTTTGCCAAGGTTTGGATGAAGACCCAAACTGTCACCTTCAGCTGAGAGGAAATTGGTCCAGATAGTCAGGAATAACCTAGGAACCACCAAGACACAGGCCTGCTATGAAGTGGAAACTGCTGGAGCACCACTGTCTACAGTCAAGCTAGTTTTACATCACCATGGACTGAGAGGCTGCTGTCCAGGAAAGAAGCTCTTGCTTTAAAATTGACAACTTCAAGCTCTACTAACGTTTGCAGCTGACCACATGGATGCAGAAAAAGCCTTCTGGAGGAAAGCTTTATGGTCAGATGATACAAAGATTGAGTTGTTTGGCTACAATGACCAAAGGTATGTTTGGGGGAGTAAAAGTAAAGCATTCAACCCCAAGAACGCTATACGAACTGTTAAGCATGGTGGTGGTAGCATCATACTCTGGGGCTGTTTTGCTGCCAGTGGAACTGTTGCATTGCACAAAGTGGATGGAATAATGAACAAAGAGGACTACCTCAGAATTTTTCAGCATAACCTCAAACCATCAACTTAGCGGTTGAAACTTGGACACAACTGGGTTTTCCAACAGGACAATGACCCTGGACACATCAACATTGGTTGTGGAATGGATAAAGCAGGCTAACATTAAGCCTTTGGAATGGCCTTCCTAAGTGCCAGGAAACAAATTTAATTGAAATCTACAAATTCTGACAAGAAGAGTGGTCAAATATGCAACCAGAATTCTGCCAGAAAGCTGGAACGCTGTGTAAAACGTAAATAAAAACATAAAATAAATAAATAAATAAAGTCATTATTTGCAAATCCTTTTCAAACTGTATGATACAAAGGCAAGATGTTTAATGTTCAAACTGATAAACCTTTTTTTGTAAATATAGACTTATTTTAAATTTAATGACTGCAACATGTTCCAGAAAAGTTGGAACAGGGGCAACAAAAGACTGAGAAAGTTGTGGAGTGCTCAAAAAAACACCTGTTTGGAACATTCTACAGGTAAACAGGTTAATTGGTAACTGGAAACGCTCAGTTGTTCACAAGCAAGGATGGGACGAAGTTCACCACTTTGTGAAAAACTGAGTGGGCAAATAATCCAACATATTAAGAACAACCTTTCTCAATGTACAATTGCAAGGAATTTAGGGTTTTCACCATCAATAATCTGTAATATTGTCAAAAGATTCAGAGAATCCAGAGAAATCTCTGCTCATAAGGGGCAAGGTCGAAAACCAATACTGAACACCTGTGACCTTTTATCCCTCAGGCGGTACTGCATTAAAAACCGACATGATTGTATAAAGGATATTATTACATGGGCTCGGGAACATTTTGGAAAACTGTTGTCTGTAAATGCATGGTAGATGCATCAATGAACCATAAAGTGGAAGCCACATATCAACATTATCTAGAAATGCCAACGAATTCTCTAGGCCCGAGCTCATCTGAGATGGACTGGTGCAAAGTGGAAAAGTGTGCTGTGGTCTAGCAATTTTGAATTGTCTTTGGAAATCATAGATGTGTCCTCCAGGCTAAAGAGGAAAAGGACCATGCACTTAATTTGCAAAACAGCAAATTGCATGTAAATACCTTGAATTTAATAGCAAGCAATTGTGTTTCATATAACACACAGGATATAGGTGCCTGAGAAGTGCCAATATGCTTTTCCATAAGTTGATTAAAAAGTAATAAAATGCATTTTTTTTTTTAAAAATGCAACTTGGGTCAAAAAGGCAACCATTTGGGATAATGACCCGCAATCACTCAAAAAAAGACTGAAAATGGGCATGTGACCACATTAAAGTACAGCAACAGGCTTTGTGGTGCAAATGAACGTGTGACCACCACTGTACACTAGTTTACACTGTAAATGTGCATTGTCATCATTGTACAGCTGCAGTACTGGCTATTGTAGCTATGGCACACTGACTACAGTGCAAATAAGCACACAACCATTGCTGCAATGACACAAATGATGCTCTGGATCAAAAGGATTCAATTCATAGTAGGAATTATGGATCTGTAGTACCATTCATACAAGAAAATTTCTGTAGTTTTACTGGTGGGCTCTTCATCTGTAACAAGGCACCCAAGAGTACACTATAATGTAAGCCAATTACTACTGTACAGTTTTAAATCTGTGTACACTGATTGAATCAATGGGACATCCACAAGACACACTAAACCTATCTATAAAAACAACTAAAGTACTAGGATTATTTGTGGCATAAAAATGTATGTGAATTTTAGTACTATGGCTAAAGTGTACTGCATCATATATAGAAGTAGTGAATGTAGCTATGCCCAAATGTATAATATACTGTGGTCTGGCGAGCATTATTAGTTTTGATGCAGTCTGTGGCCTTGCCCTTGGAAATTCTTCATCAAGGCTTTTAAAGGGCAGTTTTTGTGTAGAGACCCTGGATAATCAATTCCACCATTTCAGACTCGCACATCGATACCCTCGACTAAGATTACATAACTGAGCGTTATTGAAACTATGTTAAAATTCTCAATGCTGTACATAATTTCAGCAAACAAATATTTACAAAGGCAATTTATTCATATTTTAGAAAATATACAGAACAGCTAGGAAAATAATCTGAGAGCGGAAAACAGCTATTTACCCAGGTTTCTACTGTTTGGAGAGACATGCTGATAGTACTTTACAAAAACAAAACAATACACAAACGTAAGCTTTAAAAACAAAACAATATTTATAAATAAAGCAAATTCCAAAAGTATACCCCAAACTAAAATAAATATTGTGAATAACATTACAGGAAAAAAGGTGGTGGTCTTGGTCCCTATGTAGTGTATAACCAAGCTACAGGGAACGTACTGAAACAAATACATTTATTTTACTATTCACAACTACAACAAAACAGAAATGCTATTTGTTCCTTCAAGCTGCAACAATTAGTTTATCAATGCACATGAAATGTGTTATTAAACATCTATACACAGTAGTCTAGAAATGCAGTCAAGATATAATATACAAATGCACCATTTAGAAAGTTTTTTTTTGCCCCTAGTCAATGAAAGCAAAGACATTTCAAAAATCAGTGCAAATATTTTCTCACAGCACAGGTTTGTCCTGTAACACATTAGGCAAACCCAAAATGCCTTCTTGCATCCCGTAAGTTCTTCCAAATCTTACATGGAGTCTCTTGTTTGTCTAAAGGCTGTTGGGTGCATGATGTTCCAGTGAAAGAAGTCTGGTTTACATTCTGGATCGTTTATGTGGAGGGCTTGTTCGCTCAGCCAGGCCAAGTCTCTGTAGCTCAGAGTGGAAGAAAGCTTGAAGCCTGATGCCAGCCTTAGCCTCAGTGGTGTTACGAGGGTTGTACTCAAGACAGTTGGAAAACATCAGCTCCACATCATCTACAAACTCCACTGTAAAACATGTAAATGCAGAAGTGAGAAATGACTGTGACAGTTGTCTGCACCTGTGATGGCAAATTTGTAGGGCTGAGTGAGTGATGTTTTTTTAAAGCCATGTCAGCACCTAAGGCTATTTCATGGCAAGAGCATTTCTATAAAGGTACTATAATTTCTTCATAAATAAATAATTAAAACAAAGTTACATAAATGAACAAATAACTAAATGAGATGCTAAAAACATCATCCAAAATACTTTGAGAATAAAATCGTTCCCTTGTGGCGTTTAGACCAAGACAACAAAGTAAAATATGCTTGATCGTCAGCGATATCATACAGAAATGCCATGATGGTGGTTGTTCACCCTTTAATAAAAAACATGGTTGAGCCTTGAATGACCAATACGACACCTGGTATACACCACTTGATCATGTCTGGTTTGAAATGAGAATAAAAGTGTCTTATTGATGGCAGGGTTGATTTCATACAATTTGTTTTCAAGACATTCATCCCATTCAGTCTGCCACTTCCTTAAAATATAAGATGCCAGCACAGGTCTGAGGTCTGAGGCTGGGATTTTACATTCAGTGACCTTTTTCAGCAAGAGATGGCTAAGAAATGATTTAAAAGGATATTTGGAACATTTGTGTCAGGGCAGGTATCTGCTCGGTATCTAGTTCCTGGCACCATGTAAACCAGTACAGCCTGTTGTATGGTTGAGTTGTTGGCGACTAAACTGGCAACCCCACCTGGTTTACTAGGTGAAAAGTGTGGGTGGACAACCTGTAGACTTAAAAACAAAACACGCTTCCCCTACTTCTTTAGATGTAAATTTTCCGAATCAGAGCCCCACTCTTAAACAATGGAGACTCAATTCACAATTGCTGGCTAACGACTCATTTACAGATTCCTTAACATCAACTACATTATTATTTTTTGAAATAAATGACACTCCTGATGAGTCAAAAGGAACCTTATGGGAAACTTTTAAAGCATATCTAAGAGGCCATATCATTTCTTATACAACCTACTTAAAAAAATTAAATGTCTCTCAAAAATTGAATTGTCACAAAAGCTTAAGGAGATTAACAATAGTTTTGCCAGCTACCCAAACCCCTCACTATACAAACAACATCTACAGCTTCAAACAGAGTTCAATCTTCTAAGTACGAATGAAGTAGAATTACAACTGCTCAAGTCAAGGCAACATGTGTTTGAATCAGTGGACAAGGCTGGCAAGCTTCTGGCTCAGCAAGCCAGGGCTGTAGCTGCATCCAGGCTTATCACAAGTATTAAAAACAAAACACGCTGAAGGACAGATGTGTTATCTGTCTTCCACAATTACTAGAAGTAACAG
The DNA here is from genome assembly GCA_028570945.1 of Gogo arcuatus. NCBI lineage: Eukaryota > Metazoa > Chordata > Actinopteri > Siluriformes > Anchariidae > Gogo > Gogo arcuatus. Next base: position 15,942,594 of record JAOTRR010000002.1, read on the forward strand.
GTAAGTGCAAATGCACTTGTACGGAGAGTGGATAACCCTGCCCTACATGAGTCTCGGGCAGATGGAGCTTGTTAGCTTTGGCTGGTAGTCCATCTAGGAGAAGGAAAACCCTGAAATCAAAACTCCACTGCCTTGCGGCCATATCCACATGGGAATATGCTACAAGGATGTCTGTTAATGCTACCTCAAGGCCCTTGGCATCAACCCCAGTGCTCGGCAGTCGATTGCATCAGACAGGAGTGCCAGGAAGCTTAAGGTGAGGAAGGGTTATTGTGACACAAGTTCACGCTGAGACAGCAAGCTGACAAAAAGAGAGCCCACAGGAAGTCTTGTGCCCAAGATGTTGGAGCTGCCTCAAACTAGTCCGCTATGGGCACATATGCATGATCCCTCGGGATTAAAAGCTGCCTACTAGGAACAGTAACTATTCTGCACTGATGCCAGACTGCTCTGTAGTTTAAGTGTTGACTAAGGTTTTTCTTCCCATTGCATTTGGACTCTGATGCTTTTAGTTTTTAAAAGACACCAGCAATCTATTGATTTAAACTTAAGTAGTCATTTTTAGGCAGCATGTTCATATAAAAATGTGTATACTGTGATATGTACCATTATTGTCCAATATTTCTGAAAATATATAAGCAAAAAATTTTGATAAGATTTTGGCTATATTGCTCACCCATTAGATGTCATGAAATAATATCTACTACAGATCTAGCAGAGTTTTAGTGGAACACCCAGAGAGAAGTGAGCCTCTTCTCCCCAGATATCCCCTTAACTCTGCAGTCACCTGCCTTTTATACCACTCTTAATCAGGAAAGAAAATAGTCTGATATTTACCAAGAAGAGTTTGGTGGTGGTGGCCTGGCTCCGCAGCACCTCAACAGGGCTACATAGCATGTGCACCTGCGTCAACAACTGGACGTGCTGGAACACAAAATACATACAGTGAACCCCTAAGTACTCAAAAGATTGAGAGGTAGTAAGGCTTACTGTTACACCAGGATAAAGCAGGATGAAATTTTTGAAAGATTATAAATTCAATAATTCACAGTATCCACTGATAACAGCCTAGATCTACAGTTAACAAATGACTCGGACCATCTTGGTACCAGACATCTGTCTGCGTGTCTGCATGCTGTCTTCTATAAATCTAATACCAAGTTTGCTTCAGCTCACCTGCTGGATCTGCTGTTGGAGCTGCAATTTCTGATTAGGCGTCACCATCAAGGTACAGGGAGGAGGGATGAGGAGCATGGCAGGTCCTGATGCATTGTGGTGTGGTTGGCTCTGGTGTACTTGACGCTGCTGGAGAGCATCCAGCTGCTCACGGACTGTACGCCTGCACACGGTCAACATGTGGGCAAGTGGCTCCTCAAATCTAGGCACACAGAGAACAATTGTTACCTATGTAGTTGCATTTTGAGGTTACTTTCGTGAGGATTGGAATGTTGCCATAGCTTTTCCTCAATTTCCTTGTGCTCGTGACTTTCCTGTTTCCACCTCCCCAAATCAGAAACAGTTGGGACGGTATGTTGAAATTAAAACTGAAAACAATGATTTGTAAATAATCCTTGACCTGTATTGCA
>JAOTRR010000002.1:16086057-16100274 GCA_028570945.1 Gogo arcuatus
ATACTGTTGGTATGACTTTATAATCTGTAGTGTATGTGTTTCCTTTTACAAGAATATTCAATGGTATTGCAAAGTTCTTTGGTTAAGCCAGGCTCTTATCATATGATTTTCTTTGTGGAATTAACTGAGGTCTGCTAAAGCACTTATGCAAACTTGGCATGAAGCGAAGTAAGCATGTTTGGAGCTGAGTGTTTGCTGTGGTGTGTGTGTGTGTGTATGTAAGGATGGATGACCCACCTGTGGCACCTGCGCAGGGCTTGGAGCTCCTCCTCCAGTTTGTGCCCAAGTTCCATAGCCATATCCCTCTCTCTCTGTACGGCCTCCAATTTTGCCTGAATCTACACACAGAGCAATGCACAGGAATATCAAAGCAATGACTTAATGAGCTATTAATTAGTTAGCTTGTTATATAATGATAATGTGACAAGACGTATTATTAACACCAGTTCAAAGCATAATTGAATATTACTGATAATTACACACTGTGCAGTTCTGAATGAATTTCATTTAGGAGCCATCACAGTGTTGATAATGCCACTTTATGGACTGTAATTTGATTACACACATGCACCACTCTTATCTCAACTGCCAATTTTAATTGCTCGTTGAGAACGGACAGTGGAACTCAGCTGTGCTACCTCTGCTGCCAAACTCTTTCCTCATGTAACACACTCTCTCTCTCTCTCTCTCTCTCTCTCTCTCTCTCTCTCTCACACACACACACACACACGCACGCACGCGCGCACACACGCGCACACACGCGCGCACACACACATGCTCTCATTCATTCCCTTCCTCTCACTCACACACGGTGAGGAACTCACTCCAAGGGGGATCTAATACACTCTATTGTCTCCCCATTCAGCACCTACTCAGAGACAGCATGTTGGGTGACACAGGCTGCAGGGGAGGCTGGGTAAACACTGTCCCCTGCTTAAACCTGACCAGCACTAAAGCTCCTGCTAATGACCAGCCGTTGAAACAGATCCATTGTTGGCCTCACCCTCCCAACAGCTGGAAACGCAGGCACAGACAATGGAGGTTGTCTAAACAAACACAACAACCTGCCCTACTGTAAATGCCTGCGATGGACTATCTCTATGATGAGAGGAAGCGAGGGAGGGGAGGAAAAAAAAGAAAAGATACAGAGCATGAGACAAACTAAGGTGAAGGGGTCAAGAATTTTTTAAAAAAAGGCCCTGGGTCACACTCACTAGGTCTATGTTGCTGGATAACAGCGTTATAAATGTGTTTTATTGTTATGGTGAGAGTTAGAGTGTAGAGTTGAGAGATAAACTTCCCCTGTGTTATAAAATAGGTGAATGGGATTTTCTGTGCCTTATCTTCAGACTAAAGGAGGACTGTATTACTCTATACATTTAGAGTGATAACACATTGGGCTTAACCTGCAATCCTGTTGTGTACAGACTTTCCCAGTAGGATTTCAGCATTCAAATAATTGTAAGAGCTGTCTCTGTTTAAAAGATGCAGCATGAGCTGTATTTCACCAAAGCATTTTATTTCAGAAAAAAACAATGCCCAATTTCAGTGAAGACTGTCAGTGATGTGTCACAAATATACACTGTATGTTATATAACCTAAACCATTGCACGTAATTTCAGTATTTAGTCTTACCTACATTTTTTCTGTAAAGACAAAAAACCAAACTATCTTCACAATTAAGCTATTCCTTTTATTTTCAAAAAGGTTCTTCGTAGAGAAAGACAAAGCTGGCATGTGTAGTGGAGTTGCAGAATGACTGCTGTATGGTGACTGCCATAAACACCTTTGCCCTAAGTGCTTGCAGCTTCTGCCACTGCAGCCCAATCATTCTAATTACTGGAGTGCAGATCTCACAAGTCAAAGAGAACATCAAAAAGACGCTAACCTCTAAAGTCAATATGTACTTTTCTCCAACAGGGAGCAGAGCTTGACTTCAAAGCCAGATTCTTTTAATCATATGTATTTTATCAGCATTCATTATAATATTATCCAAATGAGGTCCACAGAGTGGCGTTTTAACCTGGAGAGATTACGCCGTGTAAAGGAGAGTGGCTGCCTTGACCTTTAGGAGAGGCTGCTGGGTAGGGCAGTGCTGGGCAGAGCATGGCCTTTCGGCCCCAGTGGGGAGAGTCAGCAGTGACACACACCATCACCGGTGCTGCACTCTGAGAGCAAACCAGTTTCATCGCTTATTTACTAAATCAATTATCTTCTCTAATGTAGGGATGACATTTATTTTATATTAGGTTTCTGCATTGAAATTTGATACCATTTGCTCTACATTTACTCTAAAATCCACATTACTCTCCAGTCAGAATCAAGTCAAGTCTCCATTCTCACTTGTTAGAGCCAGAATCCAGATAAACAGGACTGCATACAGAAGAGCTGGCATACAGTATGACTAGTCTAATGTCCAAGTACTAGTTACTGAGCAAAGCGGTGGTCAAAGACCAGGAAGAATATCAGCAGTAACACTCACCTCTGAAGGATATACTGAAGAACCCTGGCCTGTTAAGAGTATCTCATATGCACAAGTGTCCTTTAGCATAAAGAGAACCAAAATATTTGCCTGACACACCTGCTAAAAATTTCACAATATAAAAAGGTCTTATTAAAGGTCTTGTTAAATAGAGGACAATAGTGTTTAAATATTCATTTTGTCCAATATAATCAAAATAAAGCTATGTAAAAGAATCCCATTTAGATGGGGGTGGTTGATCTCTGAGGGGTTAGAGGAAGCAGCAATAACGGTTTAGTGTGTTAGAGGCTTGGGAACCGGGGCAGGCTTGTGTGATCACTGTGTGGCCGTCAGTGCTCTGAAAGAAAAGCTGCAGAGCAAACACAGGTGGTTCAGGGCAAGGGCAAAGCCCTCAACAACAGCCCGCTTCTACTGACCTCCATAGCCACTTCAAGCCCATTCTCAACCCCCACGGCACTCCACCCTAGGCATTTAGAGCTCCCTAAAGCCTCGTGCACACACGCGCACGCGCACACACACACACACACACACACACACACACACCTCATATCCATTCGTTAAAGGTCTTACAAATGGCTGCTGAACAGGTTCTTGCAAAGGTAAAGCATAGATGTAATAAGAGATAATAGAGCGAATAGCCTCAGGTTTTCTCCAACTGAAACTCAAAGTGACAATTTCTTGGCAAGTAACCTGCTTACTTTGCAAAATATCATATAATAACATCCTGCCATCTGTCAAGTTTCTTATTCTATGTTCAATAATTTCAAAAATAATTACAGTTAACAGTGTTAACGATATGAGTGACAGTTTAAAACCTACCTCTTAATATTCATCCTGAATAAATCTCTAAAAGCTTATGTGCTTCAAATTTGATATAAAGATTTTTGAATAGGGGTTTTGTACAACATTTTCTATGCTATTCTCTCTCTCTTTTTTAATGTAAAATGTCAGTCGATAAGTAGAAGTCCTGCTCATTTTTAAATTGTTTTGTGGATATGTTCCTAGCACTGTTGAGTAATTTTTTGACAGCTGTTCCCATTTCATTTTAAATTAAAAAACCCCTCTGTAATCCCAAGAGTCAATCTGTAATTAAGGGGATTTAAAGAAAAACCAAGTGCTACATTAATAACAAAATTTAATATATTTCCTAATAAGCCATTCTTCTAACCACCTTAATTATAAATCAGAACATGTCGAAAGTCCTCGGAAAGCTTTGACCAAAGATTCAAACTGGACTTTCATGATATATATTTTCATACATGTTTAGTAACTGTAACCAAGACCATGTCACAACCATGTCCAAAAAATTTTAGCTACAAATTAAAATAAATGGAGTGTTTTTAATTGACTAATACTATTACATTGTCGGGCCAATGGATTATACTGATTCAGTTCAGAATTCAAATGATGGTCTCTTTACCAAACAACATAATCTACAAATCTAACTACAAATATTTATGTGCAAACACAGGATGATTTGTATACATGTAAAGACTACACAGTAAATCATGTGTATGATACATTATGAAACCAATACGACTACACTATCAAAAACATAACTCTATACATGTGTGAATCAATTAATAAATTATATTTTATATCCATACATTGAAGAGATCTTTTGCTCAAAATTGCAAAACCACATATTGTATCATGAAGCTTGTTGAAAGAAGATCAATATATAAATAGTGGGTTAACACATTACACTTCAGAAGAATGTGGCTCATGCACATCGTACCAATGAGCGTTGGGGAGTTAAAGTGAAGTTGACACGCATGGGGCAGTGGCCCAGGTCATGGCCCTGACACTGCTCCCCTGGTGAACTGTCCTCTCTCACTCTCTGAGTGTGTTTACTCAGCTCTATCTAATGATGGCCCTTTTACAGCACTCTGCATTTAACTCAAGGGCTCCGGCTGTATCAGATAAATACAGCAAATCAAACAGGGTTGTGTTTGCCCTGCTCCTCCCCAACAGACATGTAGCGAGGCACTGCAGTTCGCTGAGCGCTCCCATCACCTTAAAACCATGGGTAACTCTACCGCTATGCTCCCACTAATCACTGCCAGTCCAGCTCTAAATCAATACGAGTTAATAAATGATAGGCCTGATTAGTTAATGGGCAGATGATTGAGGGCAGTCAGTGTATGTGGGTTAATCTGGGTTGGGGTCCATTTTTAAGAATATAGAGTGCAGAAGGTGTCATTAGGTGTGTATACTTATAGTTTTTACCTTGCGCACCTGTTCCTGATTGTTTGCCATGTTCAAGTGATGGGTATTGTTGGTTTGGCTCAGCTCTCGAGTGTGAAGAAGCTCTTGCTCCAGGCGCTTGCACTGCAGACAGGCAGATTCAGACACTAAGACAGGAAGCACTTGGAACACATCACAGCATAACTGAACCTGGTAATGAGAACAACTTGTAGAGAGGGAGAATACAAGCAGCTCTTCTGGAATTTTCCTTCTCTGATGATGAATCTGCATCCCCGTATCTCTTCATTATTTTTATCATTCAAACTGTAGTTTCTTTCTGGACTGATCACCTACCCATACATGCAAGCATGACAAAGAATACTAAATGCATTGTTCATGTTTATACCACATCTGGCCTTTTTATTTACCCACTGTTTGTATTTTGAGTAAAATAAATAAACGTTGCACCCTGTACACAAATTATACGCTATTATTATTTAACATACAGAGCTGAACTAATATTTACAATTTGCCTTGCAGACACAGTAAGAGCATGTTGCAGTGAAACAGTGTAACTAAAGCTGTTCAATGAGCGGTGAAATCTCAGCAGGATACTAGCCCTCAGACTTAGTTGTTATTACATTTACTGTAAAGCACACACCACTGATATTACTGTCTCTGTATGTAACCCTTAGAGAAACAAATTCATTTGTGGTATATTTCAAAATATTATATATATTAAAAACTTTATTATAAGAAAACACACAATTTAAGGTACGGATATGTGCGGCAAAATATTTAGCTATACCATCCATATATTAGGGAAAAACAGGTGAAGCTACATAATGATCAGCAAGGTATAATACCTGTGAAATTCTAACCCTAACACATTCTGCTCCATTCGCTCTTTTCTTACACAGCAATAGGACTGAAGGCAGCACTGACAGACAGACAGACTGAGCAACAGACAGTATAAACACTGTGATGCGACAGCCCCTTGCTGAGTATTATTGTAAGCTGGGTTGTTTTAGACCAGTCCATATGTGCTCTTCTCCATGTGCACATACCAAGACCGAAGGACACTTACTAGGAATGTAAACCATCCTCGCTGCCTGACAAGTCCCAATGTTTCAACATCCAGCTGCCACAAAGCCCAGTGTCCATGCAAACAAGCGTTTCAGCCACTGAGCCCACTCCCAGCCCTTTCCTCTGCAGACTAAAATAATACCGCTGCCGGCCAGACAAAACACACAGCTCCTCTTTAGTGTCAACCTGAGTTATGGCTCTCGGGCAACAGATGTTTTTTGGGGGAAACGTATTTAAATCAGAATGCACCTCTGTTCTGACGCAAAGGCCTATCCTGCTGCTAGCCCCCCAAAAATAGTCACAGGCTGAGGGAAATGAGGCATACGAGCAGACACATTAACCAAGTTAGGCTCTTGAATTTACCACCATGAATCAGTCAGTCAGTCGATTCCGAATCGCTGAATTTCGAGACAATTACAGTCAGTGTAAGGACAGTAAACCACATAATAGCTTGCTGAGTGAGGTGGCAAATCCACAGAATATGATTTCAAGAACATTCAGAATGGCCTAAATCATCTAGAGGGGTGATTTCATTTCCTCTTTTACTTTAACATCAGCACTCTATCAATATCAGGAGAAATTCAATAAGCGTATCAGGTGCAGGGACATAACGAAGCACATCTTATTCTGAGCATTCACTTCAAGGATAGGAGGGAAGTGAGAATAAGATTTATTTCTCCCAACACTTATCCAGCTTTTCATATTCCAGCAGGCCGGAGGGATGTGGCAGGCCTCTGCCTGCTGCCGGCGGCTAATCCCTGCGAGATGAAGAGAGGGATGGGAGAAGCGGCAGGGGAGAGAGAAATCCTTAAGGATAGAGAGGGGACCCATTTCTGCCTCAGAGGGATTAGGCCAGCGTTTGCAACATACTTCTGAAATTGCCCTGTAGATGGGTTTTGGCCTTGCTGAAAAATCAGAGCACTATTTCATAGAAATCTCAGATAGGTTTGGGGATTGCAGTAATAGAGTGGTTGGGTTTGGGTGAAGTTAGACAGGTTACACCTGGCCTTGCATTTGCACCGGAGAGGTTAACTCTGCTTACTCAATCTACCATTTTCTCCAGATTCTAGATCATTCCATATACTGGGACTCATAATATGAGGTTCACTTGTCTCTAAAATGGATGATGTATGCATGAAACTGAGATAGGTTATAAAAAGGCATAAATCCACATTGTCTTTAGTATGTGGTGACTTCATGCTAACAGACTGAATATGGAGAAATAGCAGTGAAGTTTAGAACAGAGTTTGGTCTATGTAAGAGAAAAAAAAGTAATTGAAATACTGACTTTTCTCATGTGCCAGACTCTGTAATCATCCATATGCGAGTTTCTATAAACAGCAAGAGGATGTGTGCGAAAAGAGAGACAGCTTTCCTTCAGTGGAGGTGTCGAAGCAGTACAGCACAGACTCAGTCTGCTGTGTTGCCTTTCTTCTCCACATGTCTTATGCCTGCCTTTCTGTCTTGTATCCAGGCAGGTCCCCCACTGGGAATACTGCAGAAAGGACCCCAATAATAAATATTCCTCAACATTTCTGGACAGAGATATCCGAGCAGAGGAAAATGGTTTGGACCTCGGTCTGCAACCACCTACAAGGATGAATTTCTAACCATGCTGAATATTTTTTTCCCCTTTAAGTGTCATGTTGATTTATCAATTGTAATACATTGCTCATCAATACAATTTTTTTTATTTTTTACTTTTAACAATAGACATTTAGGCAGCTTTACAGAAATCTGGATGTAGATTTATACCCCATTTCCACTCACTGAAAATCGTAACTTTTCTATTATTATGCTGTAATGGTGTCCTGTGGAAATGGGAGTAAAGCGGCAAAGACGAAACGTTAATCTATCCCCTGTTGAACTAGTAATATTTACGGAAATCTTTTGTTACGACTCCAGTGGGAATCGAAACCATCAGATTTATGTGTCGTGACGAGTAGTGACGTTGCTGGCGGTGACGTAAATGTTGTAGTGATATTGCAATGGCACTATTCATACTGCCTCAAATGTAAAGCAAGCGGCGGCAACCTCAAAACAACAAGCAAAGAAAACATCAGCAGATACAGCAGGACCGCCTTATCTACAGGGAATACGTTCCAAGATCTAACGTGGATAAGCGAAAGAGCGGATAGGAGCAACCCATATATATATAAAGGTTGTTTTTCGTGTACATAAATACCAATGATAAAGATTCATTTATAAACCACACACAATGACATCAGTAACTAATAATAAAATATAACAGTTATAACAATATACTCTCTCTCTCTCTCTCTCTCTCTTTCACTTAATATTTTGATCATGGTTGGGGCACAGAGATGGATGCAAGTGTGGAAACCTTTTATTTACACAGGATAGTCAAAGTACAAAAGAAAACTTAAAAACAAAACAAAACAAAAAAACACCAGGCATGAAAACACGACAGTAGTAGAAGTGAGGAACACAATAAGCATCAGCATGGAAAATAAAGACATACGAAAGACAAACTAACAGAAGCTGGGGTTTAAATAAAGTTAGTAATAAGTGAAAAAAGTGAAAGCAGGTTTGCATGGTTAATGCTATCTATAAGCAGGGTGTGTGGGAATTGTAGTTCGAGGGGTCATGCTTGTCTGCTTGAGCAAGTTAGAGGATACGGCAGTCCCATTGTATAAGCAAAAATGTTATAAATAGCCTTTGCTTTAACAAAACAAATGTTCAGAAACAGGAAGGCAACTCTCTCAACAGAGATGTGATGCAGTTCGACTTATGCCATGTCGCTAACTAGCCAATGTGCCAGCTTGGGCTTTTCACAACAATGGACTTTCCACCTTGTGAATTATACGTCATATCCAGTCTCGCATGGCTTGCGCTCCGTAGCATTTCGTTAAATATAGTCAGGTGGGAATACACGATATCCGTTACTTTTCCGTTATGAAAAACTGAGCGGGAATGAAAATTTGCTATCGCTTCCATGTTGTTTTTACCTCACACAATAACGGATTTCATATGTGAAAGGGGCTTTAGATCCCTAATGGGCAAGCCAGAGGCAACTAACTAGAATGACATGAGGAAGAAACCTTGAGAATGAGATTCTAAAGGGAACCCATCCTCTTCTGGGTGACACCAGATAGTGTGATTATAAATCATTACAGTATACAGTTGGAGATGCAAACAGTACATGTTTTGAAACGAAGTTCAGTATGAAAATATTATAAGATAATAATATAAGAATCCCGTGATGAGTACAGGGCAGTCTTTATGATTACAGCAGTTCATAACAGGTACAAATCCAGGTGAGATGGCCCACTGATGCAAGGATGAGTCTTGGTACTCTTAAACTGTTATGGGGGAAGGGCAAATAACAGTTTAGAAGTTGTCATTGTATAATTTTTGTATTTGGGCTTATATGGAGAATACTTAATGAATAAAGTCTCCATTACATTATATGGCTTATGTGAGTGATCTGTGATAAGAGCTGCATCACTCAGAAAAATGAGTACTAAATGTACCTTTCCTTGGTACAAGGATAGAACCCTTTTTCCTCTTTTGTAGCGGAGCTCCATACTTAAGAGAATATGGCAATGCACCGATCTGATTTTTGATGGCTTTTGCAACCGTACAAGGTACGTACGTAAGTGTACCACCACAGGGTACCCGATCGTAAGTGCAAGGCAACGTATCTCAAACGCTTGACCACCGGACAACGAAATTTGTATCTATCTTTATTTACATAAGGTAGATGGACTTTTACCCAGCACTTATTTTTAATTTGATTTTTAAAAAATAATGTGGGATTGTTTACTAACACATTTTACACTCATCGGGAGCTCCACATTTTGGCAGTGTCTAAATATATGTTGCCTATAACATTGTATCTTTCACCCAGAAGTGTACCTTTAAAAAAAGATTTACGGTACACTAGAGGACACAACAAATTTTTCCTACACCATCCTAGGAAAAGATACACAATAAAGGTACAAAAGGTGTACACTTGAGGGTACCACCCCTCCAACAAAGGAAGGTACAGTTTAGTACCCTTTCTTCTGAGACTGTAGATAATAGTGATAATCAATGCCTTTTAATAACCACTCATAAGAATCGATATTTACAGTGCCTTTAAAATGCAGAATTTAATCTACAATCACGATGACAAAATTAAGCACCAGAAAAAATGACCCATATAAAATGGACTTTTATATGACATTATATAATATGGCCAGTAACCATCACCCAAGAATTGCGAACAAATACACTGGTCCACGCTTGAACTTTGTGATGAAGTAAAATATCTAGATGTCAATATTTGGCTACCTGCTTGTTTGTTTTCATTTGATTGAAATATGTGTGTAGGAATGATATATCAAATATTTGAGGTTATGCAGCAATATTTGTCACTACATCTGAATTAGGTAGTTACTGTGTTGATTCTTAAATCAGTGACGGATCAGCGAATAAACACTATATTCACTATAATATGAGCTATAATAGCCTAGTTATCAAAGGCATCTTACAGAGGTAGTAAAATGCAGTATGAATTGTGACCAGTCAATATTTAAATAAAGGTGTTTGATCTTCTATGGTGTAAAGGTTTCAGGCCTGGTACATGACAGGTGTGTGTGAAGTCTTGAGACTCGAAGTGTGTTAAGGCTGACCCTGACTGGAGTGTGATGTGCGAGTTGACTGTGATACCAATTCCTACCCTGGTTAAGGCATTGTCTCGCTCCTCTATGACAGCTTTCATCTCCTCAGAGGTGATCTTAGAGCGGCGCTCCCTAGCCCTCTGAATGCGCTCCATGATGGCCATACCACTCTGCTCAATGCTCAAGGCAGAATCTGCACTGCTCACCCTGTTGAGCAACTCCTCCAGGTCCTAAAACACACACACACTTTTTTTATTATCCTTGTGAGGACCATCCATTAACATAATCATCAATGCAGCTAATTATACTATACTGCATCTAACTCTAACCCTAACCTCAGTAACCAGAAGGAATACTTTTGGCAGTTTCAGTTTTTAAATAAAAGCTGCAGTTTTTGTGTAATTGCCAAGCCAATTGTCCCCACAAGGTCGCCCACACATCCACACTTCATCCATTCACAGAAAGGAGACAAATTTCAGGATAGGGCAAAAATATAATTATTCTTTTTAGGGTTTTATTAGTTGGACAGAAAAGGAAGGCAGAGATCATGTTCATGTTTATTCTATGCTAACATTCGTCAGTTGATTCTTGTTAAAAGGTTTCTCATGTCTGAATTTAAACAAAGAATTACACTTAAATTTGATATCAGCTTTCTAAGCAGCGTTCCCAATCCTTTGTTTCTTAAGGTCTTTTTCTCATATAACACAATCTCACTGTAATAGTACAGAGAAAAACTGTAAGACCACATAAAATTCTCCAAAGGGCTTACCATGTCAGTTTCTTCTGGGTTAATATTCTCCAGCCTGGAGAAGAAAGGTGCAAGGCAGGGAGGGGGAGATGGAGTGAGAGAAAGACAGAAATGAAATGTAGTGAGCTTCCATCAGTTTCCTTTCCTGCACTTGGCAAAATGAGATCACTTCCTAAAGCCAGTAATTGCATTCTGTTGGTTTTTCTGTGTGGTGCAGAAGACACTCCAGCATATTAAAAGTGCCACCCGCCCCTGCTATTATTCCACAATAATGCCCATTCTGCTCAGCACTGACAGTGAACTGTTAAGATATTAATGTTTACTACACTATATGCCCACAGGGATCAAATGTTCATATGTGCAGAAAAGAAGCAAAACGTATTAGGACCAAACTGTTTAGACCCTTCTGGTACATAGCATTTTATAAGGTAAAGGGCAACTTTAATTATGGAGCCCAATGCCTACTAAATCACAGATACATTCAACTTTAAAATATTTCACTGTGTTTTATATCCCACGTGTACGAAAAGCCTAGTGTGCAACCTATAGCACTACACAAGCATACAAGCCCCAGTCATCTATTGCATCCATTTCAATTTAACATAAACATTTCTCTAATATGCATCAACTAACAAATACATCTTCATATATAAAGTAACCATCATGGCCATGTCTCTACTTTCAGAACCTGATACAGTTTCTGAGAAACTGCAGTAATCCTCCTGGTTAGGCTGCTTTCTCCTTTAAGAGTAAATCGGATTGTTCCAGACCTTCTCCGGCAAAAAAACAACAACCGCTCATATCATTTACAAAGGCATTACATGGATCACCTCCCATTATAAAGGTACATACTCATTCACACACAGACCTGGCAGTGACCTGTGAAAATAAGATTTTAAAGCGTGCCTTCCCATTCCCAAAGATTCCCAATGATAATGGGATTCTACATACTTGACTATCAATTACCATTTCTACAAGGAGGCTGATATGGGCACTGCAATTCTGCTTTGAGAAATACGTTTGCATAATTAGATTTTGAAGCATGATCTGGTGTTCAAAGGAATGACAGAAAAAGCATTTTATGCTACCCAATTACTGCAGCCTAGTTGAGTGACGTGAGGAATTATCACTAAATTATGAGTGTGGGTGATGTATTACGTAGCATACAATACAATTAATATGTCAAAGTAGGATAGAAGTAAAAACAAACAAACAAACAAAAAAAGTATTCAGGTATGGGGTGGAATATGCCTGCTAAGCATGCTAAACATAGAATTGTAAATGTACCGAACTGTATGCCCTGAAGTAAAATTATAATTACTTCCAATTATATCTATTGCTATTATGTCTATTGCTATCTCTAACAGGTGCACAAATCAGCCTTACTCTTTAAACAGTCCCACTAGCTCAGAACAGCATTGTCACCCTATAACTACCTGCACCTGCAAACTAGACAAACAGAAAAAGATCATCACGTTAATTAGGGCAGTCGAGGCCGGGTTTTAATGGTAAATATCTGCTGAGCTGAAGGACTTGATTGATTTCCTATGCAGTGCAACTTTTGACTGACAAGCCAGCACTAGGGTGAAGGGACTCTTATGAAATGTCACACCCGTCTGATATATTTCCAAACCAGTCGATATTGGATTTTTCTCTCCTCTCCCTTCTAGCCCCCCCCCCCCCCCCCCCCCCCCCCCCCCCCGAGTCCATTCATCCAGCTTGTCCTGCAACAGCAGGAACAAAGCAGCCTCCCATAGGGCTGACAAGTAAACCCACACACTGGGTGCAGTTCACAAAGCCCTAAAGCAACAGTACAAAAAGCCTGAAAATTTTACATTGGTTTGTAACACAGGGTTGAAGTGAAAGACATAATGGAAAGCCTCTTGTACATTTCACAGCTGGTTCTGGGTCTTTTCTATTACCTCATCCACTTCAATATAAGTCTAAACAAAATGACAACCAGTGGTTCATAGGGACAATAAACACCTCAATAACAATAATTCAACTCAATAATGTGGTTTTTACACTCTACATAACTCTGACAACGAAAATCATTGCTAGAACTGTGAATCAGGAGACTGAATTGACCCCAGTCTTCTTTGGAGTTTCAACTGACTTGGACAGATGAGAAGACTATTTGAATGTGAGCAGATACATATCCAGACCTGATATGCTCTAGGAAGACTCAGCAGTGTGGCTAAATGGGTTGCATGAATCAATACAATATAGGAACATACTCAAGTGCTGCCTCTTGAAGCTTCTTGGCTCGGAGAAGAGCCTCATCCCGCTCCTCATTAGCTAGCCGCAGTCTGGCCATGACAGCCTGGTCCCTCTCCCTCTGAGCTTTATAAATCTCCTCCACTAATGCTAAGAAAGATGGAGACAGAAAGAAAGACAGACAGAAAGTGAGAGAAAGTGTAAGAGAGAGATGGGTGGTTATTACTCTTGTATTGCCAAAACCAGCGTTCCAGCTGCACAATAACAAGGCTAAGCTCCTTGGGAAAAAGGTTATTGCTACTGAAACACTGTGGCAAAGGTATTAATAAGTATAAGTGAGCCTCATTTTGAGATGGCTGACTCTGTGCAGGTTTGACACATGTGTGCCCAGAGTAATAAAAACAGCAGCTGTGATATACCTTACAGACAGAGTCATGTCCAGGAGTGGCATTCTATAAGGAAAATTTCAGCATCAAAACACCCTGGTTTACCACTACCTTAAAGGCAGAGCAAGCAATTACATATGGCTCATGTGAGGAACTATCTCCTACTACTCATACACAGGAGAGGTATACTGCTTGTGACCAGAAGGCCTCAGTACCAGGCCGGTACTTTGAAAAATGGATGGAAAGCAATATGTGTGCTGAATTTTTAAATAAAAACGCATAATTTATATTAATATATACATTTATTTGTTTATTTGTTTGTTTATTTAATAGACACGAGTGTTTTACTGGGAAATACACCACATGTATTTTTCATACGAGCTACATCCGGGACATTGAGTGAGATATTTTTTAATATCTCACTCATGAGAATATTGATGAATTGTTTTGATAAATTTGCATACTTTTTGTTTGTGAATGTGTCTA
>JAOTRR010000002.1:16151853-16166927 GCA_028570945.1 Gogo arcuatus
GGCTCCATAGTAAAAGAGTCAGGGTGCTAAACTGGCCTGCCTGCAGTCCAGACCTTTCTCCCATTGAAGATATTTGGCGCATTATGAAATGAAAAATACGACAAAGGAAACCCTGAAATGTTGAGCAGCTGAAGTCTTATATCAGGCAAGCATGGGACAACATTTCACTTTCAAAACTGCAGCAATTGGTCTCATCAAACGGGCTTGCAATTCCGTATCTTATTTAACAGTAACAAAACCTGTCACTACATACCCGAACACCCTAAAGACTTTATTCCTCAGTAACATTCTTAGTGAGGAATAATATCCATCACTAACATCCTCACTAACAACTAAAAGCTGTTAAAAGTTGTGGCTGAAAGTTTCCAGATACCACTGTATTCTCAAACAATGGGCATGATGGGTCCAAAGCATAATAAAAATTACCACCTGATATCTCATATTGAACTTTTCCCTAATCATTTTCCTATGGAAGTAATGAGAAAGTTAACATTTTATTGGAAAGAAATGTAACTATTTCCATTCTGTAAACAAATTTGACACGAACACCAATCGATATAACATGAGTCATAACCCAAGAAGAGTTACCCATGTAAAAATCACAATTTTTAGCATAACGTAATGTGTAACACTTAATAGAGGAACTTGGTTTGCTCTGAATCATTATTTCAGCTGTGCAGGCTCAGTCTCCAAGAGGGCACATGTGGGTGGGTCTGCTCTTTGGACTGCTGGTGGCCACCGTTCTGGGACTTCTGCTAATAGTCCTGGTACACCGCAGAAGCAAAGAATCTCAATTTGGGTAAGCTGGCACAGCTAGAAACAGACTAATTGTAAACAAATGTAGCTGTGGGATATGGCTGGCAGACATTGGCTCAAAGTGCTTTTAATATTCTGAGAATATTCCTTTATATTAGCAAGAATTATATTTTTCTTACCAGATCTGCATTCAAGTCATCAGGGATGGAATCTGTGGTGTCCTTCACTGCAGCAAGATCCTTCAACAGGCAGGGCTTGGAGCTCCCAGAACACATGTGTATGTGTAAATGACATGCAAGTAGCCACTATAAACATGAACACCATTATTGCTTAACTGTATGCTTCAGTGAATGTATTCATTTGAAACTTTGTGCTCCCTCTAGTGGACAGTCTGGGCATCAACGATGACTTGAAGGCCAAGCTGCGCGATGTTCTCATCCCAGAAAGGCTTCTCACCTTAGGGCACATGCTAGGGAAAGGTAAGCATTTTCATCTTCCCTGGACATCCATTTCAATACACAACATAATTCTATATACAGAGAAGCCTTGTTAGCTTAACAGGTTGGCAGCAAAATGTATACTGGTTTGGCTGGGAATTTTTGTGTATTCAAAACATTCTGTACCCTTCATATGCTAGCCAAAACATAAACTGTCTGAGAGCAACGTGGAGCTCAATTACAAATAATTAACCTAACAATACAAATTATGTCTGCTGTTTAATGTACAATCAGTGAGATTAAATTAGTAGAAAATCTGTTTTCATGTGCAGGGGAGTTTGGCTCAGTGCGAGAAGCCTGTCTCAAGATGGAGGACAGCTCTGTGCAGAAGGTGGCAGTGAAAGTACTGAAAAGTAAGTGAACATTTCTTATGCAATGACAGGAGCAACTGTAGTAGTTGTTTAGGGCACTGTTTATTTTGCTTATTCACTGACTTTCTTGTTTTTGGTTAAAAGCTGATATCAACTCTTCAAGTGATATAGAGCAGTGCCTTAAAGAGGCTGCCTACATGAAGGATTTTCATCATCCCAATGTCATCCAGCTCATAGGTTAGTAAAAGAAATTCTTGATTACTGAACAACAACTGATTTAACATTGTAATGTATCACGTAACCAATTTTATAGATATATGGTCTATATTGGATTGAGCCATTAAATACACTATATGGCTAAAGATTTGTGGACACCTGAATACCACACCCTTATGTGGACCTTACCACACAATTGGTATAGGATGTCTTTCCCTTCACTGGAACTAAGGGGCCTATCCAAAACATGTTCCAGTATGACATTGCCCCTGTGTACAAAGCGTGGTCCATGGTTTGCCAGAGTTGGTATGGAAGAAATTGAGTGGCCTGCACAGAGCCCTGACCTCAACCCCACTAAACAGCTTTGGGATGAATTGGAATGCCGACTGCACCCCAGGTGTCCTCACCTGACATTGGTGCCTGAAGTTATTAATGCTCTTGTGGCTGAATGGACAAATCCCCACAGCCACAGTACACAGTGTAATGGAAAGCCTTCCCAGAAGAGTGAATGATATTGTAACAGCAAAGGGGGCTAAATCTGGAATGGGATGTTCAAAAATCACACATGGGTGTATTGGTCAGGTGTCCACAAACGTTTGGCTATATTGTATATAAACGGGCAGATCACGGTCATTTGAGAGAGAAATTTAGCCATTAAAATGTATAACTTTTAATTGTCTGACTCTTCCACTGACTAGATGGAAATCACAGGATGTGTGTTTCTTTCTGACAGGTGTGAGTCTGCATAGGCGACCCCAGCAACGGTTACCTATTCCTATGGTGATCCTTCCCTTTATGAAACATGGTGACCTGCATACTTTCCTGCTTATGTCTCGTCTGGGGGACGAACCCTTTGTGAGTGTCTCCTGGTGTCTGTTCTAATAACAGCAATAAGACGACTGTAAATGAGAATTACATAAAAAGTATATAGAAATACATAAAAAGTATAGGTTTCTTATACAGTTATGTAACATGTAACATAGCATAAACCGATAGACTTGTGTTAAATCATTCATTCAGCTGATGTCTGTTGATAAAATCATCTGCATTCATATTTCAATATTTGCTCTCTAAATTTCATGAACATGGATTTGCAATGGTTTTTTTTTGGTTGGTTGGGTTTTTTTTTTGAAGAGAAACATTTAAAACACTTCATCCATTTTTGTCTTTCCTACAGACCCTTTCCCTACAAACTCTTGTTCAGTTCATGCTGGATGTTGCTCGGGGAATGGAATATCTTGGCAGCAAAAACATCATCCACAGGGATTTAGCTGCTCGCAACTGCATGTGAGTCTGCTCAATGACACTTTTAATAAGTTAGATGAAGCTTCCATGAGTAGCTTCTGTATCCAGCAAACAATTTCATATTAAAGGTCATGTTTCAAATGATGGCCTACCAAAGTAAATCTCATTTTATTTATTTCATTCATCTTTTTTAGGTTGAATGAGAACATGACTGTATGTGTAGCAGACTTTGGTCTTTCCAAGAAGATCTACAGTGGTGATTATTACAGACAAGGGTCTGTCTCAAAGTTGCCAGTGAAGTGGATTGCACTCGAAAGTTTGGCTGACAATGTTTATACAACACAAAGTGATGTGGTAATTATATGTCTGTGGTAATGTGTGTCTGTTTTTGTTTATATAAGTCCTTTTTAATAGGCATAATTTCAAGATAACCATAGATATAGGAAAACAGTGAATGATGTTTCAGCTGCTATTGATTGCTACCTTGATTAGTGTGTTCACCATATTGTAAAGTGATCATAAACGTAAATTTCTTGAGTAGGTGTCATACTGCTATTAATGTAATTAAATCTACTTCACCACTTTTTAAATGTGTGTTAACAGTAATAAATCTGCGTTGAATATTGACATTACAGTAATGTCAGCAATGAGACTAAATGGGAATGTAATGTAATAAGAATGTAAATATAAAACCACAAAATATCATGTACAATTATGTAAAATATTCCTTTACAGCCACATATTTATCATAAACTAATAGACTTGTAGCATTAAATCAGTTGTTTATTCATTATTAGTTTGTTTTTGTTTTTTAAATCCTGGTCAGAATTGTGATGTATCCATAGCCTATCACAGGGACACTGGGTGAGAGACAGGACCCTCAGAGTCCAGTCAGATTCAAAAACTCATTCACATCTAGGGTCACTCTAGAGTCTGTTAGAGAATATTGTTTGAGACTATATTGTTTATTTTCCTCAGTGGGCTTTTGGGGTGACCATGTGGGAGATTATGGCTCTAGGACAGACTCCTTATCCTGGGGTGGAGAACTCTGAAGTCTATGAATACCTCATCAAGGGTGAAAGGCTCAAACAGCCACCTGACTGTCCTGATGACATGTGAGTTTGAATCCTTACTATTTTATGTTATTAATTTTCTATGCCTGGCATTATGTGATTAAATGTGACCGTATGACTTCTCTGTCTATTTATGCTCCAAGCCGATGATTGAGTTTACTCGGCTTAACTTTACTCATCAGGCTGAAATGTTGGATGCAGCTTTAAATATTAATAAATAATAGGGGTGTCACGATGTATCATGATGCAAAAATCTGATAATGTGCATCATGCAAATGTGTGGTTCACATTGTGGAAATCAGTATTCAATTAAGTATGCATATGATGCAGTTGCACTGTTTGAACACTAGAGGCCCCAATCTGCACAACCCATGGAGTTAAAATATGCAGTACAGTATAGAGAGCACATTTGTCACATGATCACACTCTTTTGCGGAGAGCCTTCACAATTACCAGGAATCATCTGCACTTGTGAAGTGACCTATATCGCTGGATCACAAAAGTATATGGTTAAATAGCCATGTTTAACAGTTAAAAAGAGCTCTTCAGTAGCTTTCAAACAACACTAGCCTCTCGCTACAGCAATCTACAATGCCCAAGAAAAAGGTCACAGAAGCCGACACTGGAGCTCTGTCTGGTTAAAATGATATCTCAGGCGCTGCTACAGAGCTCATTGTGTTCCAACTGATCATTTTCCCCGGGTCAGTCATTTTGTTTAGTCAGTCAAATTTATAAATGTATTTTTAAGTTAGTACTTTTTTTGTTTTGTTTTTTTTTGTTTTTTTTAACATCATTGAACTTCTGTTCACAGTAATTTTTTATTTAGTCAGTTTTATACAGTTAGTTTTTATATACAAAATACACATTGTTTTGCATTATTTATGATTCAGAAATTAAAAAAAGTCTTTTCAGTCATAATTTATCTTTACTAAAAAATTTTGTTCAAAATATTCTGAGAATCGAATTGAATCAAATTGTGAAGCCAGTATCATTCATCGAATCAAATCATGACAGAAGTGTATCATTACACTCCTCATAAATATATCAAAATATTATTTGAGCATAAAATAGTGTAGGATATGCATGCATTATGCAAACACAATAGATGTAAAATTTCATGTATACATGGAACTACCACCCTTTATTACAACTTTCGTTTTATGCTGAAGGACTGGAGCAACGTTTACAAGGGAGAGAAATGTTCCGCAAAAATTATGACACATCAAGGCCTTGGAGTTAAAAGGCTTTATCCGAATTCCATTTTGCAGAATGAGTTAGTGTTATAAATGTGTTATTTACATGGCACAGAATATATGTCATGTTTTACACCAAGATGAATTCATTAAAAGTATATAAATTGAAATGCATCTACTTTGACCTCACTGAGGATCAAATGTTTATGGCTCAATTTCCTAAATTGCTAAAAGAAAAAATTAATAAGTAAGATAAACATCCTGAGAGATTTGTTTCTTTCCCTTTTTCCATTCAGTTATGAGATCATGCACAGCTGCTGGTCTCCTGTCCCTAAGTGCCGTCCCAGTTTCCAACAACTGGTAGCTCAGTTAGAGGGTCTTTGGACTGAACTTTCTCCAGCAGCTACAAAGGAGCCACTGCTTTACGTGAACCTGGAAGATGATGGCGAGGAGCCGGATTCCAGACTTGGGGCTACCGCTGACACACTGGGCACTTACGATCCACAGTGGGGCGTGCCTTGGCAATGTGCAGATATGGAGAAGGATGAAAAAGACTGGCTTGTAGTGTCCTCAGGGGCTGCGCTGGCTATTGGCGGTGACTATCGCTACATTATTGGCCCATGTGGGTCGACAGACAGGGAGAGCAGACAATCTGAGGATGGCCTGTCGGAGGATATCAAAGATGATGAAGATTTTATCATAAATGTGTGACTTTTTTTTTTTGGATTATATCCAACCTTTCCTGACTGAACTAATCACAGACTACTGTACACAAACTGGTGGCACTGTGAAAAACAGTAAAAGGATGATGTATCAGCAAGGCCTGATAGACTGAAGGAATTTGTGAGATGTCTGATATAAAGAACATGCTAACACACTATTTTGTGAGGCAACATAGACATATACAATCAGCTAATACCAGGAAGTAGGCATAGTTTTTAAAGGTAGTTATATATTAGTAAATGTTTACAAGCCTGTATTAAAATCAAGTTTTCACACTGAATAGTGCTAAAGAAATTCATAACTGTAAAAGTGGGTTTATTAACTTTGAGCACTGATTTACTGTACTTTTAATGTTTATCATTAAGGTTGATGTATTTCCTCTGTCAGAAATCTCTTGCTTTTACTTTGTCATGTAAGATAATAGTTTTTGTCCTTTTACAATGCCAGTATTGCAGAGTTTGTACATCTACACAGGATCGGTGAGTTGGTGCGTTGCATAAATGGTGCACGTCATAAGCGTCTTATTAATGTCCACATTACAGCATTCTATATTAAGGGATGTGAAGTGCTGAGATGTCTGTTATTGTTTTAGGCTGTTTTAATGTTAAATGGCCCACCTTCAACAAATGTTGCAGAATTCAAGTGTGCTTTATTTGGGCAGAATAACTTATTTGATATTGTACATTTTACATTTTCTTTCCTTTATTAGTGTATAAAATGTTTTCTATTTGTATGTTTAAACTTGTACCGTTTGAGAGAGTATGCCTTTTAAAGTATTTAACATTCCTTGTCAGAAATAGATGTAAACAGGTTATGCAGTAACACAATAAGTAACTAGCACCATGCTGTCTATCCAGCAAGTTGGATTATTATTGTTTTCATTTTATTTGAATGGGTGCACATTAGAACAGCAAATGACAAAAGACTTATTTTGACTATGATTGTACACAGATCAAGCTTAGGCCATGTAACAATGGAAGTGATGTACAGGCAACAAATCTCGGATAGCGTTCTATAAACTATGGGCTAAGGGGCTGTGGTACACCCAGTCTGACACTGACGCTACACACAACCTTTAGCTGACACTTGAAATATACAAAACTTTAGGTTCTTTTTGTTTAAAAGTGTTTAATGGGAAAGTTCCTTAAAACAGTGTTACAGTGAAGCTGATATTGCGCCATCCTCAACTGAAGTGGGGCGAGTTTCTGATCAAAACGTAGCTCTGATTTTTGAAAAATAAACATGAATTTTGAAGTAGCGTCAGTGAATTGTGATCATTCTACCCAATGTGAGAAATATTAATGCATCTAGAACACATTTCCCAATGGACCAGCAAAGACCATGGCGCTTTTACGTCCTTCCTGTAAAATCCACCTTTGTCTGGTTTCATCAGCCACCAAATCACAGGCCGCGCTGAGCAGGCTGTGGACCATCTTTACAGTTGTTCCCTTTTTTGCAAATGTGATATCGGGCTGCGCCAAAACCAGCAGAATACGACAGAAAACACTAAAACACCTGTGTGGCACAATACTAAGCAGCCAAAAGGGTAGATCTTTAACCGTAGTTTATTTGCAGTGGTATTAAATCTCGTTTCATTATAATTTTTCGACTAAAATTAGATTTATTCATATTCGAGTTAGTTTCTTCCTCCAAAAAAAAGTCAACAAAAAACACGAGGTGAAAACAACTATAGATATATTAACAGCACCACATAGCATTCTAGTTCATATTAGTATGACTTGAATTGAAGTAAAGCGGTCGGAACAATAAAGAAGGTTTAGGACCGAGGGCAATCCTGTTTTCCTGGCGCTCCTTCTCCCTTCCGGTCTTCTCGGTAGTTGTGCTCCGCTCCTCCCTGACAACACAAACAACTGTTTCCCCATGACTATTAACCTGGCTGTTAAAAGGTTAAATTTTGCTCCCTTTACGTACGAAAATAAATGTCCATTTCAAACGATGTAACCGTCACTGCCCACATACTTCTATGCGTCCTTTATGTTGCCATGGATGTTGCAATACATCCACTAGAGGGCAGCTCAGTCAAAAGTTACTGACAACAACAAACATGGCGGTGGTGGAGGAGGATGTAATGATGTACGGTAAAAACAGAGAAGCATTGTAGATGGCAGCAGATGTTTAGAATTTCTTACTAAGTCGCAAAACCTGTCCCCCAAAAGCTCCACCATTTAAAAAATTTCTTCGTCGTGTCTCACTCGAACTATTGGCTACACTGCCCCCACAAATTCCAGTGGTACTGCTCCGTTTCCAGAAAACGTGCACAAACACGGACGAAATAAACGCAGATTACGGACAGAAGGCTCCGTCCGTATTCGTATACATATTTAACATTGAGCATAAATACACATCATCAGGTCTGGTTACAGGTTTCCGAAGCTACATCTCGTCGTCCAGTACTAATCCGAGACGAGTAAAAACGATCAAAAACAATTTTATCCAGACAATAAACGGTTGAAGAAGTGTTAAGTAAACGCATGCGCAGTTTTGCTCTCCCAGCCATGTGCCGTTGTGCTGAGACTGCGCATAAGAGCGCGCGTGAACGCGCCTGTTCCATTGGTGTCGTGACGTAGGGCGTCGTAACATGCACGCAAAGTCTGAGGGTGAGACGTACAGCATAATATTTTGAGATTAGAACGCCAAATGGACGACGTTATCGGAGGCAAGGGTTGTGCATATTTCTTGTAGAAGAGGCACACTTCGATATGGGCACGTGCACGCTCTTATTGAGGGACCGAGCAGGCTGACTCGACCGCGTGGTTTGCTGTTCAGACTCGCTTCTGATTCACCCGCCATTCGACACTCACTGGTCGACGTGCACGCGCAGCACGTCCCCTCTCCGGCCTTGTCGAGATATGTGCGACGTCGGCGAAATAACTCGACGTCCGTGATTGAAAGGTGATTGAAACTTAATTTTTGTTTACATGGACACCAAGTATTGTAGCTCCATCACTGTTTTTCACCCGCGAAGTATAATGAGACGTAAATATTAACGGTTTAAAGAAGACCATGTATATGGGCCTTACTGAAATGTTGTTGGCTTGAAGGTAGGCCTCCCTCTGTCGAAGTTTAGCTAGCTCATGTATTCACGGGAACCCAAGTTGCATACGCCCAAAAATTAGTGTGAAGTCTCAAAAATGAGCACTGAGTCTGAATGAAATGAACATTTATTTCTGTTGAAGTTCTCGGTGATGTGCAATCGCTAGTTTGCGCGCACTGTAACTGGTGCAGTGCAAGAAAATTGGCCTGCAGTTGAAAAAAAAAAAACACTGTACCTTTAATACGTGGGTAATAAATCCTGTTAGAACCAGACACTAAAGAGAGTATCATCGGCATTGAAAACATTCCAGGACAGGGGCCAGACTGCACTTTTCCATCATTGTTTCCATCGAACGCATGGAGAACAAAATCTTGCGTTATTGTTGCCAACTATTTTCAGAGGAAAGTAGCTAATGCATGCTCAAAAAGTCGCTAGATGGCGCAATAAATTTGCATATTCATGTAGTTGACATGCTCATTTGCATATCAAACCGCATTACATGAAAGATTTTATGAAGACAGGAGATTGAATAGAATTTTATTAGAATAGAAAGTCATAGATTTGAATTTATGGTTTAGAGTTTTTTTTCTTCAAAAGCGGTCATGGCACCTCGACTAACTATTTACGTATTTCCATCAAGAGCAAGGAAAAAAGAAGCAGTGGTAGAGAGTAGCTGGGAAAGAGGCATGAAGAAAAATGTTATGGATGGAATTACACACATTTATTACTTGTAAATATAACCAAGAAAAGTTTAAAATGAAGAAAAAATTGCGCTAGTGCAACAAACAATTGTGATCAGTGATTCATTCTTGGGAACACGGGTTCACACAAGCACAACTCGGTCAGACTTTACACACCGGTGGTGTCACCCAAACCAGCTCTTTCAACTCATAAAGCCAGCAGCTGTGATGTTAGCTGGAGAGCCATATCAAGTGCAGAACATTCACTAATGTCTGCTCAAAAGGTTTAGATGTATCCCTAGGCTCTGTAAATGAAGTGTGTAAAGGCGTCTAAACAGTCTCCAGTATGGTATGTGATTATGGGTGGAGCATTTTGGAGGGACATGTAATGGTTCACTGTATTGCAGCTGTGAGTGCCAAGTAACTGTATGTTGACTGAGGAACAATGTTGCTTCCTGTAGCTTTGATTGATTAGTATTTTACTAGTTAGCTAGATTATGCTAGCTTGCATGTTTTTGTTGTTGTTTTAAGGCATGTAATGATAGTGTTTTGATAAATTACAATACTAATTTATGATGATTTGAAATCAGTGAAATAAAAATGAATCGTGATTATTATCAGGCTGTGTAATCTTAGTTTTTCCTAGCTGTAATTACATTGTTTAGAAAGCAGAGGGTGTAACAACGTACAATAGAGGGAAGGAGCGTGATGTCGTAGGCGGAAGTAACGCAGCTCTAATGCCGCAAAAACACAAAAAGCTGGTCTAAAATGGGAAAGAGCTGTTTTTCGATTTACTACAAATAGATTGAACAAGAAATCAGATGTCGTGTGGTTTTTTTTTTTTTTTTTTTTTTTTTTTTTTTTTTTTTAATTTAAGTCTGACGAAAGCTAAAGATAAGAGAAGCAAATGGAGGTAGTTTTATCTTTAAGCTGACTACACAAAGGTTCATAAATCTTTAAGAAAAGGCCTGTTTGTTATCAACATTTTTAATAAAAGGGATATTTTACTTAATAGGCAATTATATTTTACTCCAACCTTTACACTGTTTGTAAATATTGATTATTAAGAAAATGAAACATTTTTATAAATTTAACAAAAGAAATATTGAAGTTGATAAAGAATAGGGAAATAAATGTTGCATATTTTTGGTAATACAATTTTCATTTAATTTGAAAATATCATGGAAAAAAACTGAATCGTGAACCAAAGCGAGTTGTGTATTGGGTGAATTGTTACATGGCAAGTTTGTTTTTTAGAGTTTCTTTGTTCTGTTCAAGGGAACTAGCTATTATGCCAGGCAAATTTTATCATTCAGTCTGAACACTCCCTAACATTTTTTCCAATTCTGCCAGAAACCACAAACTTGACTATGACCCCGTTTATACTTGGTCGTTTCATTTTTTATATCTGGATAAGGGTTATGCCAACACCCAAGACTTATTTGAAAGAGTTACAGTAAAGAAAAATAATTATTCAGACAATTTTGTCTTTATTTAAAATACTTCCTGCACATATACCCACTTCAAATTTAAACACATTATTCCTTGTGGCTTTGTATGTATAAATATGAACAAAAAAGTATGTATTGATGAGCATACATGGATAGAGTTGTGGTCAGAATGTTACGTATACTCATCATGGACATGAATGTCTTTTCAATATTGGGCTTTCAGTAATTTTTTTGAACTGTTTTTTTTTTTTTTTTTTTCTGGGGAAGAATGATTGTACAACATACATCTTTAATAAAAAAATAATTTGTTACACAAGTTTTAATTAATTTGGGTTTTTCTGAAATCAATACAGGGTCAAAAAAATAGCCATCAACAAGATTCTGGCAGACTTCTGGTTGGATATTTGACCAGTCTTCGTGGCAGAATTGGTAGAGTTTAATTAAATTTGTGTGTTTCCTGGCACAGCCCTGACTTTTAATCACAGGCCACATATTTTCAAAAGGGTTGAGGTCAGGTCTTTGGAAAGGCCAATCCAAAAGCTTAATGTTAGACTGATTTATCCATTCCATAACCAGCTTTGATGTGTGTTTGGGGTCATTGTTTTGTTGGAACACCCAGTTGTGTCCAAGCTTCAACTGTCTGATGGTTTGAGGTTATGCTGAAGAATTCTGAGGTAGTCTTGCTTCTTCTTTATTCCATCCACTTTGTGCAATACACCAGTTTCACTGGCAGCAAAACAGCCCCAGAACATGATGCTACCACCACCATGCTTAAGTACCTTCCTATAAGTTTTCAGGGACAACATTATTAAACAACACTCCCCGGACAGGTGTGCCGCACAAGATTTCACAACGCGTTATCAGACTAATGATGAGGAAGGTAAGAGAGAAGACAGCAGTCACTGAGAAAGAGTTGCAGGATGACCTGAAAGCAGCAGGACCAGCAGTTTGACAGAGAACAATAATTGGTGAACTGCACTGCACACATCTCCATTCCTACACTCAATTTAAAATTCCTCTGCTGAAAAAGAACAAAGTCGCATGTCTAAAAGCAATTAGAAAAAGACAGGAGACTCTGGCAGTAATTTAGCATGTCATGTTTGGAGAAATCAGGTTTGTGTGTATAATCCTAAGAACATCATACCCACAGTGAAGTACGGAGGTGGAAGCACCATATGGGGCTGCATCGAAGTATCAATGCTTATGAATGCATGCATTTTTCATATTTATTAAGTACAAAGTCAGAAGCCATTTTGTGTGTAAAAAGAAAGTGGATATTTGTGCTGGAAGTATACTGATCAAGCATAACATTTAAAACCACTGGAAGGTGAAGTGAATGATTGATTGATTGATTGATTATCTTGTTAGAATTGCTGCTGCCAAGGGGCGGGGGATAAATTCGGCAGCAAGTGAACAGTTAGTTCTTGAAGTTGATGTCTTGGAAGCAATAAAAATTGGCAAGTGTAAGGATCTGAGCTACTTTGACAAGGGCCAAATTGTGATGGCTAGACGACTGGGTCAGAGCATATCCAAAACCGCAGGTTTTGTGGGGTGTTCCTGGTGTGTAGCGCTTACTACCTACCAAAAGTGGTCCAAGGAAGGACAACTGGTGAACCAGCAACAGGGTCCTGGGTGCCCATGGTTTGCTGATGCGTATGGGTAGTGAAGGCTAGCCCATCTGGTCTTATCCCACAGAAGAGTTACTGTAGCACAAATTGCTAAAAAAGTTAATGCTGGCTATGATAGAAAGGTGTCAGAACACAGTGCATCACAGCTTGCTGCGTAGCTGCAGACCGGTCAGCGTGCCCATGCTGACCCCTGTCCACTGCCAAAAGTGCTCCCAATGGGCACGTGAGCATCAGAACTGGACCATGGAGCAGTGGGAGAAGGTGGCCTGGTCTCATGAATCATGTTTTCTTTTACATCATGTGGACAGCTGGGTGTGTGTGTATCGCTTACCTGGGGAAGAGATGGCACCAGCATGTACTATGGGAAGAAGGCAAGCTGGCAGAGGAAGTGTGATGCTCTGGGCAGTGTTCTACTGGGAAACCTAGGGTCCTGGCTTTCATGTGGGTGTTACTTTGACACATACCTAAACATTGTTATAGACCAATTACACCCCTTCATGGCAACAGTATTCCCTTATGGCAGTGGCTTCATTTAGCAGGGTAATGCGCCCTGTGCCACTGCAAAAATTATTCAGGAATGGCTTGAGGAAGATGACAAAATGTTCAAGGCGTTGACTTGGCCTCCAAATTTCCCAGATCTCAATCCGATCGAGCATCTGTGGGATGTGCTGGACAAGCAAGTCCGATCCATTAAGGCCCCACCTCGCATCTTGCAGAACGTAAAGGATCTGCTGCTAACATTTTGGTGCCAGATACCACTTCACACCTTCAGAGGTCTTGTGGAAACTATGCCTTGATGGGTCATATTTGTTGTGGCGACACATGGGGGGCTTGCACAATATTAGGCAGGTGGTTTTAATGTTATGTCTGATGGGTATATATTAAGTAACAAAAACAAATACTTCTCACTGTAAGTTCAGTCACTGAAACCACTCCAGGAGGTGGTCTGAAACCTATTTTATTCATGTTTTACAAGTGTAAATGCTGTCCAAACCACATTTGACAAACAAAATCCATACCAATAGGTGAACTTATTAATAATGCAACTAAAAATGAGGAACACTGGAAGTTGGTGTTTGAATGTAAAGTGCTGATTTGCATATTAACATGCAATACAGCTATCAGATTTCAGTCTGTCTGACCACGTTTGACCAAGTGTAAAA
Source organism: Gogo arcuatus (assembly GCA_028570945.1). Taxonomy (NCBI): domain Eukaryota; kingdom Metazoa; phylum Chordata; class Actinopteri; order Siluriformes; family Anchariidae; genus Gogo; species Gogo arcuatus. The sequence goes on from JAOTRR010000002.1 coordinate 16,165,845, forward strand.
GTATCTGTAGCCAAGGGAACAAAATTGCCTAAGCTTTGTGTGTGTGTGTGTGTGTGTGTGTGTGTGTGTGGTGGGGTGGGGGGATGGCATACTCTCCTCTCCATATTCATACATTCTCCTGTCAACCACAGCGATGCTACCAATTGTGTGTATCTGCAAGCTCATGTATGCGGAAGAGGGTAGACAGCAATTTCTTCCAAATGTGTTACGCTGCCCTGTGATGCAGCATGAACAGCAGGGTGGTGAGGTGATGGCGACTTCACGTCTTGCAGGAAGCATGTGTTAGTGGTCTCACTCCCTGATTTATAGCTGTTGTATTATGGGTGAGAGCTGGTTGGTGGGAATTGGCCGGTGACCAAATTGGGAAGAAAACGTAACTTAGCAAATGGGTTATATAAACGCAACTTGGCAAGTGAAAATGGAGACATTAATTTGACTCGGACAATGTTTTTTACATGTGATGTTCATTACCAGGAGAGAAGAGCTGTCTATGGTTACATAGCTTTCTCTTCTCTAGACATACAAGTACCCTATGAACATCCTTGGTGTCTTCACTGCAGTGCTGCGTTCATGGTGCACTATTCCGGCCACCGGAATGGAAACCAACACTGAATGCAGCATGGTTTAACTTCATCAAAAGAATGGAGCTTTAATCTTTATTTACAGTGCAGGTTTTTTTCTTCCACACTACATTTATTACACAAAACTTTAAACTCTGCTATTACCACAGCTGCATATTTAAAGACAGTTGCCCTAGTTGACCTGTCAGTGACGCAAAGAATTGAAGAGTGTATTATTAGGAATAAAGATCACTGGAATTGCTCTTTAAAAACTTGCAAGATGCAACATCATATGCATCTTAATTTGTCAGTTTGTCATGCTTCAATTTTTGACTTTCAGTGAAAATCCAGCTTATGAAGATGGTTCTTGAACCTTAGTCGCACTTAAACTTCAGTTGACCTGGAATCATTTGATTGTGGACTTTACATTACATTTGCATTTTACAAGCACTGTACAATTATTATATAAAAGTAATGATGGACTGTTGTTTCTCTTTACTTAGTTGAGCGGTTCTTGACATAA
>JAOTRR010000002.1:16183243-16195551 GCA_028570945.1 Gogo arcuatus
TATATATACACACACACACACACACACACACACAAATATATAAATATTTGTGTGTGTATAATATTTTTGTTTGTCCACCGCTAGTACATTTCTGTGGTGGTTAGGTTTTAGATATTTAACTCTACCACCTTCTCTGCATGACTTTTTAAAGTGGCTTTATAATGTATATATTTTGAATATTAAATAATATACCCTTCCTCCTTTTGTAGTTTAAACTTAGGAAGAGGAAGGGTGAGAAGAAGAGACGTGTTAATCTGAGGAACTGTTTTTACAATCTGCAGCAGACTCTCAATATTGAAGATCCTAAAGTTGCCAAAATAACGTTACTCTCAGAGGTGTGTTGGACGTAAACAATGCTACAATGCTTTTAATGTGTTTTACTATTCTAAACAGTTCCAATGTTCAACATTTCTATTTATAATAATTATTCTGAATGTTGTTATTAACAGGCCCTGAAAGAAATTCACTCTCTTACTAAACACAGAGATCGTCTGGTAAAAATGCGGGACAAGCTGAGAAAAAAGAGAGCTTACTACATTGAAATAGCATCACAGTTATCTGGTACTACAGGGTTCCATATCATATTCACATTTTCCCTCCACGTTGTTTCAACTGCATTTTTTTTTTAATCTATCAGTTTATGACTGTATACTTTTGAGCTGCGATTGCAACGTTGTGTGTACAATTCAAGGTGTTGTAGGAAATTTGTCGGGTGTGTTGAGGGGATGGTTAGTGAGAGATTTTATAGAGCTCTCCAGATTTATCACCACCCTTCATGAAAATGAGCAAAAAATAATATATAATAAAAACACCTGTAATAAGTGATATTTTGGGAAATCATTATGTAGGTTTTTTTTATCATCAAGCCGTTGGGGGTTTTTTTTCCGTTTTTAGGATTTTTTTTTTTTTTTTTCCAAGCACAAAACTTTTAAATGGTGCAGAAATCTACAAAAGACTGATCTCATGATTATTGGCACCCTTACAATTGATGTTTTATGATGCCTGCAAGGAAGATTACAGCACAGAGTCTCTTCCTGAAATGTCTAAAAAGGTTGGAGACACTTGTAGGAGGGATCTCTGTCCACTCCTCCATGCAAAACATTTAATCTCCTTTATATTAGGTTTGTGCATGTGGTTTTCAGTAGGGTTAAAATCCAGAGACTGAGATGGTCATTGACACACTGATTTTGTGTTTAATTATCTATGTTTACATTTAGTAGAATGTTTGGCTCAAGTATGTTTGTGGGAAAACACTTTCTGTGGCTAAGTCTAAACCTCCTGGCACAGGCATCCAGGTTTTTAGCTGAGTGATCCTGTTAATTAGCAAAATTTATGATGCCATCAGTCTTCACAGGTGTCCCTGAACAAGCATCAATGTTCCGCCATGTGCAAGAGCAAATAAAAAAGGCATGTTTTTTTTTTTTTTGTTTGTTTGTTTGTTTTTTTTAAGCATGGACAGTTTGTTCGCACTTGTTTTTAAAAAAAATTGCTTAGGGGTGTCAAATTTTGGCCATTTCACCATTTTTGAGACTACAGTGGTTCTAATAAGAGGTTTTTGTTAAACAAACATTTTTTTCCTATTGTAATGTTAATTTATCCAATATTTTTTGCTCATTTTTATGATGGGTGCTAATAATTCTGGAGGGCCCTGTACAGGAAGCCGAGATTTGCATTGATGAATCATTCAAATAATTATTGGTTGATTACATTCTGTGAATTCTAACATAGTGAGAATCTGAAGTGTCTCTGTCTGAGATGTCTGTTAGTCTGTTATGTCTGTTCAAACAGACTCATAAAGATGATTATAGTTTTCTGCAGGACAGAGTAAAATGTATTGTGGAAATACAGGTTACTCTGGGCAGGGGGGGAAAAAGATCTTTTGGCATGTTTACAGAGATGTTTAAAAAAAAAAAAAAAAACATTTTAAACCTCATGTCCATTGGGTATACAGTACTTTAATGTTGACTACTGTTAGTTAATTCAAATTGGCTCTTATTAAGTAATTTTCTTTTCTTAGGAAAAAACAATGCATCCATCTCTCAGAAGTTGGATGAAATCATTGCTAAGCAGAAATCTCTCGAGATCAAAGACAAAGGAAACGATACCAGTCTTAACCTTAAAAAAAGAGTTCCCAAGAATTCGCTGCGGAACGTCAAGACAAAACAGAAAAAAATAGGTACCAGTGGCAAAGCTGAACACCTTAGCATTAGCAAACAGAAACGTCTGGGATTCCAGGACCGAAGAACAGAAAATGTCAACGCTAATCAGAAAACGACTGCTGCCAAATCCAACCAGCCAGCCAAACCACCTAACTCTCACCCTTCACCCATTTCACTACCATGTGAGAAAACAAAGCCCAACATCTTGTCTCGCAACGAATCTCAAACCCTGGCTAAACATCAAGGTTGGTACTATAATGGTGAGGTCACTACTGTATGCGTTCAGCATCAGTCAGACTTGATCAAGTCTGTACAGGTTTGTTCAGGATTTTCTTTTTAGATGGTGACAGTGTTTCGCTTATTAGCTTTACATTATGGCCCTGAAGAGCACTATCTGATAAAAGACCTCTATTTGGCTACAAGTAAATATACCTCAAGCCTTTCCCTTTTAAGTTTTTAAAACTAATCTGTAGTTGCACAGGGGTGTGCAGGTATGATGATTTTTATTTTATTTTATTTTTTTAAATCAGTGGTTGTTTTTCAGACTGGGGAAACCAGCCAGCATTTTGCAATATAGCGTTAAGTAGCCAGGTGGTTGTACACCTAATTCCGTAAGCTACGTTCACATCGTATGGAAGAGCTCAAGAGGAGAACAATACTTACCATTTAGTGTCATAATTAATAAGCTACAATGCTGTTGTGCTGTTTAACAGCATGTATGCTAATTCTACTGAGCTCAGTTTTAACATCATCAATTCCAACATGATGTGAACAAGGCCTCAATAAAGGTTAGCTAGCTTGTTTCTCACATTTTGTCTCTTGTCTTTTCCAGTGCTTGTTCCTAAAGTGATTCCAGTGGCAGAAGCAGTGGTGCCATGCAATCAGATCATTACTATAAGTAACCCTCTTCAGCCCATTGACATCTCTTTAGGGGAAAGGCAATCAACCACACCAGGTGAGCCCTTAAAAATGCATATGTAATTTTTTAAATTCATACATTAATGTTGTATGTTTTGTACTTTAATAAGTTGTATTTCTTTAATTTTTCTAAACCCAAAAGGTGTTGCAGCTGTGTCCATATCTATTCCTCCCATCTCCAGTCCACTGTGTGTAGAGAATCCACTTCCCATTTTACAGCCACAAGTCCTTACGCTGGCCAGCAGTTCTGGTAACAAACCAGGTAGCTTCTTACTACACACATTGCAACTGTTTAGAACTTGGTTGCATAAAACCTTTCTGACCTTGTAAATTTTATACTGGGAATATTGTGTATGATTTAATTGTCTTGAAAATTACAGTATAAATGTTTTGATAATCACTAATTAATGCTTGACAAGATTAATTTTTGGCTTTAGGATTTACGTTACCATAATTTGCATTTTTATTTTCATTTGCAGTTGATAATATAAGTCTCCCCAAGATTTCCAGCATTGTTTCTTTGGTGCAGTCAGAAAAGCTGCTCGTTACACCCCCAGCTGCACCAGTCATGGAGACAAAGGCAACATGTAACTCTTCGGCTGGTGAGGCTCAGCAGAATCCCTCTTCTGATGAAGCCACTCTTATGGAAGAGGAAAAACACCTGGACAAACAGCTTCCAGAGGTTGTGCCCAAAAAATCTGAGCATGATGCCAAGGTCAACAAGGAAGATTCAAAAAAGCAAAAGGAAGATGAAAAAAACACACCTCAACCTGAGCAAGATGACGACCGCCTGATGTCATTACTTGATGAGCTTGTTTTCCTCAATCAGACCTCTGAACCACAAGGAGCAGATCCAAGTCTTATAGAGACAGGAGATGTACTGACAGAACTGCTCACTAATAAAGAGGCAGATATGGACCGAGATGATGAACGCTCTCTTAGTCCTCTGTTTCTCAAACTAGATGAGGATCTTATAACATCACCCACCTCAAAGGATGAGGAGATGGATGATATTTCTCCTAAGGTAGACGACCTTGTTAAGGTTATATTCGGGTTGGAGTCTCCTCCCAATTCTTCAGAATCAGAGATTGTTGCGGCAGCCAGTGATGACTGTACACCGTTTTCAGTATGCCATGTTAAACATGATGCTCCAACTCCACCTCCTTTGCTGCAGATGAAAACCGGAGGGTGTACTACAGCAGACTTTCCGAAAGAGCAGGCCAACTTGTCATGGCGGCCAATGCCAAAGCTTGCTCCTCTGGGACTAAAAACTCAGGAGACTGGGCACCCTAAGTTGATCAGTCCTCATGCCCCCAAATCAGACTCAAAGCTGCCTAGTCTTCATAATGCACATGTATAATAACCTAATCATCAGGGATAGCCATAGTTCAACCTTCTCATATATCTTCTCACATAAGACTATTATTTATTTGTTTCTGAGCACATTTTTATTATATCCTGCTTCAACAAGAACTACCTGTTGTGCCTCTAGTACATCCAAAGATGTTTTGTTTGCAGTTTTCTATGAGTGCAAATAGATTGGATTGTTGGAGAAATCGTTAATCTTCCTTTTATTTTAGAAGATAAGAGGAAACCATTAGAGTAAGCAACAATTACCCCAATGCTGTTTATGTATAATACTGTATATGTTGTAAAAATCCAACTCTAATGGTTCTCTAGGAAAGATGCATAATGGATTGTACAGTACCAGATGCCTGAACCTTATAGTAGGTCATGGCATGTTACCCATTGCATATGATTTGGGTTTTTCTTTTGTTTTAAAAGTACAATGAATGTTGCTTAATTCCCCTGTGCTGTGTCTAGCTGTATGCTAAAAGTAGCAGTCTGTTGATGTAGCATCAACCCAGACGTGATGACTACTTGTGCCATAGAAGTTGAAATGAAAGCTGCATGAAGAAAGCAGTAATGATATGGGTTAATAATGCAACATGATTCAACACTTGAATAATGTTTTAATAAGAATGCAGAAATGTTATTCTTTAATAAGCAAACAGTCTCTGGGAGAACATACTAGAGTCATCACTGAAGTAACATTAATAATGCACTAATGCACATCCTATCCCAAAATATTGTGCGAGTGAATTTTAAAAATCAAAATAGAGCTTCATCTATTCATTATTTATGCTGCTTAGCTGCGCGTCGCATGTGAGCTGGAGCCAATCCCACCTGACTTTGGGCAAGAGGTGGGGTACACCTGGACAGGTTGCCAGTCCATCACAGGGCTAACACAGAGACAACCATTCACACTCTGGACGTATGTCTTTCCTCCAGGAACCCCACACAAGCAACATGCAAACTGTGCACATAACTCTGCCCCATTCAGCTGGGAGGTTCAAACCCAGAACCTTCTTTCTGTGAGGTGACAATGTTAACCACTACACCACCATAGAGCTTAATCATGCTTGTTAATTATAAAGGCAATTACTGCATATTATCTAAGCAATCAGTGCCATTATTACATGATTATAAATGTGCAACTTTAAGTATTCTTGGAGGCTATATTTTGACTTTTTTTAAATAATTTTATTCACTGTAGCATTTATATTATGATAATAGCAGATGTGGCTCCCTCACCTTGGAATATAGCATTTCTGTTTCAATTTGGATGACACACATGGGGTGTAGCATAGCTGTTTAGACTGCACTGTAAACTGGACTTGGAAAGACTTGTGTGGTTTGCTTAGATCACTGAAATGCTGAAAGATAACCTATAGTACATTTTAATGAATGATGTAAATTGTTTTGGGGGGGGAGGGGGTGCTCTCAGTGGTGGGACTACTCGCATTGCAAATGCACTTTCACCGCCCCCCCCGAAAATAGTGCTTTAAGAGCAGGGGTGGACTGGCCATCGGGAGGTTGGGGAATTTTACCGGTGGACCGCTCCAGTTTCCTCTTCCTGGGCCACCCGGGTTTGTTTCCTTCTCCAAATCGGCTGCTGATGATGGGGAGAGCTATGTTCACAAAGCAGGTAATCGGTGGCATAGTTTAAACTGAAGCTGGCTTCTTACATGAAAACGCCATTCCACCTTCAATGTTTGCAGATACGATTTGGCGCCGGTAGAGGGCGCTTTTAAAAAATCCGTGTGGTGCATTGTAAAACGGCATTCAATTGGCTAATTATATCGCTTCCACGTATGTATTTTAGCTTATTTCATTTTGGTTGTGAGTACAGTTTCCTACTTATTTGATCCATTTTCACCTTTCAGTGGGACGTATTGTGTTATATAAACGCCAGATTTTCCTATATGAAAGACTGCTGTACGGATGTGATGAGCAGATGAAGGTGCAGCTCTGATCCTCTGCTGTGGGGAAACGGACTGATTTCAACCAGCTAGCTTAGCATTAAACTAACCGGGATAGCAACAGCGACCTACAATAACGGACGAACAGGATTAACATACCGTTAGCTTGTAAGATATCTAAACAAACGAGAGCGAGTAGCACTAGCATGTAGCTGACCGTTAGTAGAAGGAGGCTTCGTTACATCCAGCATTAACCAAGCTAGTGGTTGCTATGAAGCTGGCTAGCTATAGTACAGAACGCTACGTTTAATTTAGGTTACACCAGTTCAACAACAGTTCAGGATGCTGTGCTGATAGTCTGTATTTTTTTTAACTGGCATGGTTTAAGGCGTACTTACAAGTCCATAGTTTATCTAAGTAAACACAGACGTTGTAGCAAACAGACAACCGGTGAGTGTAAATCAAGTCTTCTCACTGGGAATCAGCTGGCAGCGTTATTTCAATAACACTAGGCTATATTTCAGTATCATAAAACGTTAGAATTGACAGTTTTGCTTTTTATTACTACATGATGCGTGTTCGTCTTTTTCACTTCTGTAGATATAGCTGATTAAAACAACGAAAGTGTCGGATAACGTGGTGAGTGATTAGTCCACACCGGTCGCTCCTCCTACACTGACAGCCGGAGCGCGTTTGCTTTTTATATTAAGGTTTGGTTTGTATGCCGGAGAGATGAAGAGAAGAGGCTTTCCCCCTAAAGAAAAGACTCCGAGCTCACCGAGGAACTGCTGACTACATGAGAATGAGCCATGGTCCATTTCAACACATCATCCAATGCAATCAGGAGAGACACTTGTAACAGCTCGGAGCGGCTTCACTGCAGAAGAACAGCAGGACTGGAGCTCAGAGGACGAGCACAACACCGCCGAGCTGCTTTCTCATCATCAGGACAGTAATGCCTCAACCACTGTCATCGGACATTATTTAAGACACGATGCAACGTTGGCAGTTTTATTTAATAGGCTAGAAAAGAGCCATACTTCATAGTTTCGATCTTAAAGCAGCAGTACAGTTACATTTCCATAAAACGAGATTAAGATGACGATGGAAAACTCGACCATTAAAAATCGGATTAAAAACCTGCTCCGATCTCCTTCCATCAAACTGAGGAGAAATAAACCACGGAACAACAAGGAAAGCCTGGGAAATAAGGTGTGTAACCTGCTTTAGATTTGGAAAGAAACTATAGCATATGGTGCCCTGTAAATGTCTCCTGTAGCCTGTTATTTTTGATGGAGCAAATGAGCCTGTGCAGGATGGTAACCCTGTGTGTGCTAATATTTAACCCATTATTATTATTATTATTATTATTATTATTGTTGTTGTTGTTATTGTTATTATTATTATTATTATTATTAATAATAATAATAATAATAATAATAATAATAATGTGTGTTGGTTGGGATTTACGGAAGCTGTACTTCAAGATAAACCTCAATTTATTGTTGCTTACTGCATTTGCTTTGTTAGGTTCACTCACAGCTCTGTGTTAAATGTAACCGCTACGCGTTAGCTTCTGTAATGTTAAACTCTTTATAAAGGACATTAGGACTGCAGCAAATTAACCTACACAGTAACTGATTATATCAGTGAGTTCTCCAAATGTAGCTTATGGTTTACATTTGATTTATGCCCTGGTGACTGATTTACACTTGTTTTCTGATATACCTCTTTAAGTGTAGTTTGCTGTGTGTTTCAGCAGCTAACTGAGTGCTGCATTCTCTTCTGGTTGACTGTTTACTGCTGCAGACAAATGCTCACTTACTTTCCTCTCCAAGCCAGTGGGTGTCTGGGACTTGAGGACTGTTCATGCTATTAAGCCATGCAGAAACATTTGTTCAGGTTTTGACCCCTGCAGCCTATTATTATTATTATTATTATTATTATTATTATTATTATTATTATACTCTTTGCAAACTGCAGTAACTCATAATGACTTGTTTACACCCCAGTGTATCTGACTAGATTATATTAAGAAGATTTGCCTGACTGTAGTGTCACTGTATGTGTCGAATGTGGTTCTGCTCAATCCAAATAAGCCTCTAATGACTTGTCCATTAAGCAACCCTGTGCAGTTTGATTCCTGCATCCTGTTTATAAAATGCTTATAGCTTACAATTTGTGTAGCATGCAAAAGTTACACTTATCAGTAAAAGACGATGTTCAGTTCCCACCAAAAGGAACTTGAAGATACAAGACCAGACAAAGGGAACATGTGCACATGTTCATGTATTTGTACATTGGGGTGGTTTGCAAACCAAGACTGTTTTATGTCCCGAGGCTCTTGTGTTGTGCAGCTTCAAAAGCATGGTTGCTCCTCCCAGTTGTAAAGTTTTTTTTTTTTTTTGTCCCTTTGACTAGAGATGGTTCATTTGTTCTACCACATATGAGCTGAGAGTTTTTCATGAATTTCCTATTTCAATCCAAATCATTAGCTCTAAAATTTATCACATGTACCCATGTATGGTCCTGGAGTTCCCCCTGTCCTGCACATTTTAGTGTTTTCCTTGCTCTAACACACACATTTTAACTCAGGAAGGCCTCTTAACTAGCTGATTACTTGAACCAAGTATGTTTGGAGCAGGACAATGTAATGAATATCTTACTTTTATATTTAGTAAAATAATATACAGTATATATTTGTAAACTCCATGGATGGCATTCAACATTTACATACAATCAAATAATCTGTAAATATCTTCTGTCTGATTGAATGAGGTGGATAGTCTGTTAAACAGAACAGTAAACCTTTCAGTCTGGTTAGTTTCGCAGTCTGAATAATCACTGACCACCATGATTGATGCAAAAATTGTCAGTGAGGAAACAAAATTCATATTATAGATATTAAAAGATTTAAAAATAAAACAAGTGCATGGTGAGCCGGTGGAGACATTTAGCTACTAATAAAAAGGAGAATTTAGAAACACATTCTGTTTTGATAAAAACCAACCTTGTTTAAAACCCAAGCAAGGTGTTATCAGTATGCTGGAATTCATTCATTCATTCATTCATTCATATTGACAAATGTTTGTATATAAACATGCCAGTGACTGACTGTTTCAGCATCACCGTGCACACAATTGTGGGATTAAAAGCAGTGGGGAAAAGATTGTTCACATTTTCACAATATGGCTCTGGCTGTTTAATTATGCAGAAGCTAGTACCTGTGGTATTTATTTTGGAATGTGAAGTCTGAAATGCTTCAGGTTTGAGTAAGCTTGACATCAGTAAATTCTTTATTCACGTGTGCTGCTGTGTAAGAGTATTGTAAGAGTGAAGAAAAAGTACTGGCTTCAGTCTGTCATGTGATGAGTCCTGATGGACAGATAGAGGAGAAAAGGGGACTGACTGCTGTGTGTTAGAGGGCAGGGTTATACTAACCAAACACACACATGCGCACAGTTTTTTCCTCATTCTTTTAAGAATTCATATTCATGGGTTTGCAGGATCTTGGATTTTTGTTGAAAAGAGGACATTAGTGTGATTTGTACCCCATGGGTTTTTTAAAAGTTGGAGTGAGTGTATTGTTAAATTAAACCTTGTGTTTATTGTGGTTGCATTGAAAATGTTTCCTGCAAAGAGACTGTTAAAAGCTACAGGACCTGATGTAAGTTCTCTTGCACTTCTTATTGTGTTGTATGCACATAATGACACAGTTTCCTAGAGTTCATTGTATAGTATCAGATACTGATGCACTGATTTTTTATGTTTTAATTTGCTTCAAAGCATAATAATGTTTGCTGGTTACAAGTATTCAAAGTATAACTGTTTGCTTCTATTTGCTTAAATTTGCACTGCAATGGAAATTTTTAACTCATGATTTCCATTTCAAATGACAGCACTGTTTTGGAGCGTTAGTTATCAGAGGAACTGTCCTGGGCCAGCTGGGCTTTTAAACTGGTTGTTCTACAGAACAGTTATTGTGCAGGAGTTTGTCTGAAGTCCTGTAAATATGAGGCACATTGCCTTTTATCATGCATCTGGCACACAGACAGATTATACCCTTTCATACCCAGACAGCTCTTCCTTTCTTTTTCACCCAGAAGTGATAGCAATGAAGCAATGCACTGTGACACCACATTAGATTCATCTTTCTCTTGTTCATCTTTCTCTTGTTATTTTGCAGGTGACTCTTGAAAAGGTTTTGGGAATTACTGCTGCAGGAAACCGTGCCTTGGCCTGTGACCCTCACTCGGGTTTGGTAGCCTACCCTGCAGGGTGAGTAACAAGAAAAACTGCACAACAAAAGTGGTTACTACGCAGGAGTGAGCCCAGCTCTTATCTACAGGAATGGCTGTTATTCGCTTATCAGTTTTCAGGAATAGAGACAAATATTCATTGACATGTTTGTTTTATTGTACTGATTTGTTGAATTGAATACTTTTTGTTGAGTACACTCAACAGTACAAAAATTACTTTCTGTGCTGTATGAGATTCTTAGAAAAGAGAGTCCAAATGTGAAAATGGAGATAGAAATTCATCTGCTAACAATCTGATGACAGCTGTGTAAGTATGCACAAAAGTTAGGTAGAGTACAAACAGGAAAAGCAAAAAGCTGGATCGGGATGGACAGGTTTATTCTCTGAGGTGCACGGAGTGTGAGTGTGCAGTAGACCCAGACCTTTCTCTGCGTACATGCCTATTTGCTATCCTGCTGTGGTTTATCCAAAGGCATCCACAGGATGTTCCTGTATTTTCAACAGTATATGTGTACAACACTCCACAGAAGCAGATCTTTCTATAAAATGTTTGTTTTAGTCTTGCACTGACACACAGTTAATGTTTAAATGTATTAACTGCATGGATGTATTGGAGCATGGTGGCCTTCAGTTTGGTTACGGGCATAAAATCTTTAAAATTATTGGGAAAGATGTCAGACCCTTAGTGGGCTGGATACTAATACTGTATACTTCTTGGTGATTAACTAGAAATGGATTAGCATGGAGTGTGCTGGTATTAGCCTTGGAATTCTGGCCATGAATGTAGAGATTAAGAGCCTCCTCTCAGCCACCACAATGAGATGTTTTAGTTCTCTCTATGAAAACGTTCTTTCGTTGCCATACAGCAGAAATTTCTTGAGCATAATGTAATGTACTATACATACACGTTACTAGTACTGAAATGGTCTGTTGAACTGATTGTCAAGCAAACGCCCTACAAAAATGTCCACTACCTTTTGTCCAACCCCCATTCTGAGTGTGCTTAAGTGTAAAATACTTTCAAGATGAATAGTTCATTGTAGAGTATAATAGGTGGAAGTGTTCTTCTCAAGGTATATGGCAGCTTTGTCAAGGGATGTTTTAAGTCTGCAGCTTGCTGATTAAGCCAAGTTACCAGTTGGTGCAGACAACTGACCGTGTACTGCTCTGAATATAGTGTGGAGCACAGTGAAGTGTGCACATAGGGCAATCAGATGAAACCCTGCAGCTGTTATGCCAAGTCTGTTCTCCTAGTGAAAGTTACACTGAAATATTTCTATCAGTGCAAAAGATTTCAAGGTTTGTAAAAGCTTAGTTGCCTACTATGTTCAGTGTCCTCTGTCTCTGAGCTCCACCATCACACTTTGCCATGACTCAACGACTTGCAATTTGTAGTTCAGGTGACATTTATTACTCATAGTTGCTATGAACACTTTCTGGCTGACTTCATCTTTTGACTTGGTGATTAAAACTTTGCTGACCTCTAGGCCCTGTTTACAGATATTGAACAGAGTAAGATAATAGATAACCACTGAAATTGGGCTAAAGATCTGGATTGCTTTCTTGACCAAATGACTTTTAGGAGATTTTATTGTGTCTAATATACTTTTGACAAGATCATCATCTATATTACAGCAGCGTTGAATTAAATGCCATTCAAGTGTGTGTGTGTGTGTGTGTGTGTGTGTGTGTGTGTGTGTGTGTGTGTG
>JAOTRR010000002.1:16279579-16289833 GCA_028570945.1 Gogo arcuatus
GTGTGTGTGTGTGTGTGTGTGTGTGTGTGTGTGTGTGTGTGTGTGTGTGCACTTGCTTGCTTGCTTCAGTGTCAACCCTTTTTGCCCTCTTGCAAGGACCACATGGAAAACATTTAACCTGGAACTGATGATTCATCCATAGTTATTAATACCACCTCCCCCTGACCTTCCATCTCTGAGGACCAAAGCCCAGGGGCATGTGTGCATGCATGCGTGTATATTTAATATTTAGAATTATGTAGTTATGTGTGTGACCTATGAGGTATATAGTTGTGCAATTGATTGTGTGTGTGTGTGTGTGTGTGTGTGTGTGTGCATGCATTGTCAGGTTAAGCACTTATGCATGTTGCTTGAAATTGAGGTCCTATTGAAGGTCATAGCTCCTTAAGTTCTGGACACATGAATGCACTGCATGTTCATCCATCACACAGCACATTCAGACAGCACTTAGAGATTACCCACCTCAGTACGTCCATTCATATTAACCATAGAGATCCAGGACATAAAATACACAACTCACCAACCTTTATCGAGTGCCATCAGAAAGGGTCTGCTGTATTGCCATAGCAACCCATCCTGTGATTGAAGGTTTGCAGCAAAGTGAATGCAGTGGGAAACATTAAGGTCTCTCACAGGTTACAGGATTGCTCAAGACATATGCATGTATAGCCTATTTTAGGTTGTATCAAATCGAATGTGTGATCTCCATGCATCTCTGTAACAATGTGCAAATCTCACATGTACACATCTGAATTGGTATAGTGTATGACGACGCAGTATGAGTTTTTCGCTAAACGGGTTTGTTTTAAATGTAATTAACCACTAAAGATTTGCTTCCCAGCACAACATTATGGAATTCTGAATAACAAAGTTGCAGGCATTGGGTGGGCACTGAGCTACAATATCTAATTAATCTCTTGAGATTTTACAAACATTTCCTCTTAATGGTGTGCTTCAGGGCATACATACTAATGTTGAGGGCAGAAAATTCCTTTGAGACAAGTTATTATGATAACATCATTAAAAGGCAATATGTGGCTTACTCAAAAATAATTAGTAATATTGTATTATCTGACATCTGAACAAATGGATTCATTGTGTGTTATTGACAAAGTGTATTAATTAACATTTTGTTGCTTTGTATTTTAGTAACTTTGACAAATAATATTAATAAGTCTTACACTCACGTTTGTGACAACCATAAGAAAATTCAAATAATATTTGATAAGAATTACTCTGACATTTGGACACTGAATTACATAAGTCCATCTAGTCTAGAAAGTAAAACATTATGTTTTGCCTCCTCTTAGGATTACTCACTAGCTTCACACCAAATTAGCATGTTCTGCAGGAAGAATGCTAAAACTCTATCACACCTGAATTTCTTTTCCCACTCCTTCACTCCTGTTTATTTGCTCTCTCATTTACTTTCTCCTGATTGGATGGTAGCTCTTGTCTGCCACTGTGGAGTTGGAGTTCTTTCATGCCTAAAGCCAGGGTGTGTTGATGTTTCACATATCTGAGCTGGCACATGACAAAGGCAAAGAAATTTCCTCTCATTACTGACCTTGCACCCCTGTCACATTGTTGACTGTGCATTACTAGTACATGATTGTCAGTGCGACTCACAGCAGCTCAGAACCATTATGTTATAAAGTATTTTGTTGTCCCCGATTCAAAAAATAGTCAGTTTTTTTTAAAGTCCTATGCACTCTGAATTTAATTTACCATTGAATTGCCAAAGTGTTTGTTAGACAGAACTATTATAAAACATGATACCAAAATTACATGGAGTAGGTATAAGCACAAAAAAAAAAAAAAAAATTCAGTGACATTACTACTTTTAAAAAATCCCAAATACATTAGGACTCATATGTTTGCTCACTTTTTAAAAAAAAAAAAATTAAATATATGCAAAGCATTCACTTTGGTTAAAAGTAATGGTTGTTCAATATTAAAGCAATTTCATTTTGCTGCAAGTCTTTTTCACTTTCCGCTAACTCTAGCACATGATGACAAGTCTGACTTCATATGGTAAATTTATATAGGGAACCAGCTTCTGAATTCAGCACCATAACGCTTTGTGAATCCCTCTGCGGTTTAGCAGGAGAACTATACCATCTGAAGAGACAGAGTGGCTGACTGGCCAATAAATGCCCTTGATCATGAAAAAACACTTAACATAGCAAAAAGCAGCCAGAGAAGTACGTCAAGGGAAAAATTTCTGTTCCTGACTCTTTTATTTCATGCTGTATTCCTTTCCTGGCTGGGAGCACAGTGGTGAGATGCTTTTGGCCATGTCAGCTGAAATCTGTAGAGGTTTATAGATAGAAATGAATTTAGTATATTAGGATTGAAGGAGAATCATTTTAAAAGCACGTTACAGTGGTTACTTCTACACAGAAAATAACTTTCCATATGAGCAAATCAACTGACATTGGTACAACAATCCTCACTACACCACTGAGGAAAGAATATGGAACACATATTCCCAGAAGTCAAGCATTTTTTATTATTATTATTATTATTATTATTATTATTATTATTATTATTACTGGCCTGTTTCTGGACATTAAACCTCATCTCCTACTTTCACTAGACCAGAATTTGCCTATTCAGCAATATTTATGATGCTCCTTAGAATCTACAACTATAATACAATCAAGTCACAACTTCATAGTGGTGCTTTAATATGCTAAAAGAGGAATGGGAGACCCTATGCAGCATGTGCCTCCAGTTGAAGATATAAATCTTTTCCAATTGACAGTTACATAAAAGCAAGATCACTGCCTAAGACCTGTCACATGTGCTCAATTGTGTTCTTACATGCTGTTAAGGAGACTGAAGTAACCTCTTCTCCTCCCTCTTGCCTCACATCTTGAGTGTACTATATTGAGCATCCTCTTGGATGGAGCCGCAGCTGCTGATGACACATCTAAGCTCTAACTTCAGTCCATATCATATTTACTAGCAATACAACCACAACAGCACCAACTCTCCCTAAAAGGCACGTGACCCACAATGAAAGGTGCTGTTTTGACAGTGATACGGTTGTATCTGAGAGGACATGACCATTGCAGAATTTATTCAGGGTCCAATCAACAGAGTGATCTAATGTATAGCCTTTCTAAGCCATTTAGGTAATTATCAAGCATGTGTGAATTACTGCAAATTAGTCTAAATTGGCCCCACACCCACAAAATGGGTTTAGCTCCTAATTCATTTAGCTATGACTCACCAAATGTGGAAAAGGTTTTTAGATTACTTCCACTAAAGTTAGTTTCATTTGGACAAATGTCTGACATGACATTCTTTTGTTTTAGATATTGTTACACATAGATTCAGTTTCTTGTGTTGTTGTTTACTTTGGGAAATGGCAATGATCCCAGCCTTTTTTGTTGTTGCCTGTTTCATGGTCTCATTTGAGTCATCCATAAATATCAACAGCTTTTATAGCCAATGTTAACAATACAATAAAAGTCTCAGACAGGGTTGAAATAACCCTCCTGGAGCAGTTTCCTTGTGTCAGTCATTTGGAATACACAAACAAGGAACTCCCACCCCACCCCCGAAAAAAGGAAATACTTTCCACTCATTTCTATGTTAAGTAAAGATTACAGATTATTACTAAATACTAAATTATAACAAGTAAAATAACAAAATAACAAAGCTCTTAAATAGCATAAAGCTTGGGTATGTTCTAGTGTTTTTAGCTTAATTTAATTTTAGCACTGACCATATCTTCAAATTCTCATTGAAGGAGATGCACTGGTTAAAAGTCAAGTGATTGACAATCATATTGAATTTGCCACCCTTCTACATGAACAATAGCTTTTAACTGGAGACAAAGAATCATTTGTCTAAAGTTCAATGCCAGCAGCAATCTCCTGCTGCTGTCTTGTTTGTGGGTGAAATGGGGTGCTGTCTGCTTTTCTCTGGCAAAAGCACTCAGCTCTGCATTGACAAAGTGGATGTCACTCTTTTCACGTGTCCATGCCGTTCTCACAAAACAAGCAGCTGTGCTCATTATGGAAGTCACAGCAGGAATATCATGCTGAATAAGAGGAATAAAATCAATTTCAGGCAGAGATGACAAAGTCTCAGTAGAGACTGACCATGGGAAAAAGCTCATATTGGCATCTCCCTCCAACACTCACTCTTAGACAATGATATAGCATAAAATGCTACTTAACAAGGCCAAACATTTTCCATGTTGAAATGTGAATGACAAAGTGAAAATGGTAATTTTAGGGGTTCTACAGATCCAATCAAATAGATCATTTTAGTGCACCACCAGTTATGGCCCCAAAAAGAACTCAGCTTGTTTTGACAAAGCAGTGTGCTTTGATCTGTATTAGGGCAAATTCTTGCAGCTGTGATGGATGCTAAAATAAACACCTCTACTGATAACATCATCACAGATGAACCCAGATCAGGCCTTATTGGTCCAGGTGGAAAGCATAAGCACAGTGGAATCTTGGCACGAGTGAGCTTTCACTGTCATATCACCTTTAAACTTCACAGAGTGGCAAGAGCCAAAACATGGAGAGCAGGACAGGGATTATATAAAATTGCAACCCTCTTTTAAAAAAGAGTTGCAGGAACTGTTTTAAAAGTTTTCCTTTTGCAAAACACACACATGCCTCTTTATTAAAAGTTTCCTTCATAGAAATTGCATGTTGAAAACAACACCTCTCCTAGTTCTCTCTCTTATTTTTGAAAAATCTTGAGGAGTTAAATATTTTAAAATGGAGGTTTGATGAACTTATGAGCTCAGTATCATTTTCATATTGGGAGAGGGGCAGGGAGCAGAGGAATGAGGCTGGAGTGACTGGACAATGGAGAGACCTAAAGTTCCACCTCATTTGGCTGCATATTGCACTTGTCTGCTTCCATACATCTTCAAGGTTAACTAGCAGTCTGGTGCCAGACAGTCTGCTGTCCATGATTACCTGACTACTCTCAGGGAAAGTCAAAGCCAAAAAGAAACACACATGAACCCTCACTCACCACACACACACACACACACACACACACACACCTTCCTCTACACATGTATAGTGGATGTAGTACAAATTAAGCATAGTACACAAAGTTTCCCAAGAAACAGGACATTCCGGACATTAGCTGTGCAAGTAAAGTACCTCTAAGGCTGTAAATATTACTAGATGATTATAACCTTAGCCAAAGGTGAGGGTGCTTAAAAAAGGGAGAGTTGTTAATAATTGGTTGGGTGATATTCCTGAAACAACCATTTGATAGCATATAGACTCATGGCTGTTAACAAATGAACCCCAAGGGTTTTTTTGGACCTAATATAGAGGCTTGTGTGGTTTTCCTAAGAAACTCAATATCTACATCCAGTGCTCTTCTTTATACGACAGATGGTACAGTTGCTATGACAACGAACAACACAGCGAAAACAATCCTCAACACCTTAAAGTTGTGCCAGATAAGCTAATAGTCTGTTGATCACATTTATGTGACAGTATATGGTTTACTTGATCAAAGTAAAAGGTGTTTTCGGTTCTAAGGAAAGGAATGGCAGGAATTTTGCTGTAATGTAATTGTGCGAATGAAAAAAAAAGAGAAAGGAGGCCCACAGGGTACAGAAAGTGATCCAAGAACAGAAGGACAGACATAGGGGCATTTTTTAAATGCTCAAAAAACAGATGCATGAAACTGTCAACAGTGTTCTCTTTGATTCATATCAGTGTCATAACAAACGTCAAATCAGGACTAGAGTTCTGCAGTGAAGGTCTATATGCATTGCAGTTGCGTTATAGCAGAAGTACATCAAAGATTGCTACACTGAAACATGCATAGCCATAATCAATTATTTTAACTATTTGAATGTCTCAGAATTCCCTGGATCACATTTCGCCTGTTTTCACTCACTTCATGTTTTGTTTCTATACATAGTTACATTTTGTGAATGAAGAAGAAGCCAAAGACCTTGTGTGAAATATAGCGTGACTACATGAATAATTTAATGTGGGAAAAGCACTTTTGGGTACATCACAAGTCTGCACATGAACTTTATGATAGTGATCAGATTTGGATTTAGGTGTGTCCACATGCAATAAGAGAGTGGAAATGTAAAAAAGACATTAATGTAAGAGGGAAGGATCTTTTTTTTTTTTTTTTTTTTTACCAAAACCAAATGACAAGCCCGCCAGAAGCCTCTAAGCCACAAAAAATCTCTCATCAGCAAGTCTCAGTGACCTCCTGAATTTAACCTCTAATAAATCCAATACTAGAAAAAAGAATGTTAATTCCATTATAGTCAGATACAGTATTTCAAGACTTCACCAGCCACTTCTTGATTCCAACCACACCTGATTCTGTCTGACCTGACCATTCAGTCTCTTATAAAGAGTCTGAATCAAGAGCATTTCTGAAACTGATAGCAGAACATAATCCCCATGTGAACTCACAAACAAGCTGGGACCATAATTGCATTTCATAAAAGGTGCACGTAAACGGAGAAACCTGAACCTCTCATGTGATATATATTAAATATTAATTTGCCTCCATTCTCACAGTGGTGAGACTACCACAGCAGTCTCACACTAAGAGCTGATTGTCTTGGATATACATAAGTCAGTCAGTCATATTATTACGCTATATGTCAAGGTCAACGGGGAATTCACCTTTAAGTCATTAAACATTTATCTACACATAGCATTAGTTCAGTGCTTGCTTTAGAGCTGTGAAATTAAGCAAATGGACACATGTGCATGCTTTTACACAGAGGAATACCCACACAAACAGACAGCCTCTGGAAAGGGTCAGTGGGTTGTGCGTGCATGACTGTGTGTGTTCTAGCTGAGATATTGAGTGTAGTATATATTCCACAGTGAGATACTGCCTGCTCCCCTCCGGCTGCAGTTTTTTGTCTTCTAGGCACCATATCCCAAAGCTCAATCTAGATTTATGCTCTGACCCACAGCAGCTGACTGGACACTAGTAAAGAATTAATGATCCTGTACACACATTCATCCTACTTAAACATAAGCCACACTGTAGTTTCACGTTCCCTGCAAGTAATAATTTCCATTGTAACTCTTGATATGTAATACAACCGTGGTCTTTGTTGAATCCCATTGAAAAATGTATGATATTAAGTATTAAATGAGTTGAGAAACTGGTTCCCTGAACTAGGAATTGACAGCCTATAGTCTGTCTCGCCTAAAACATATGTATAGTCATGAACACTTGGTACTGTATAGTTTAATTACATTAGCTATACACCACCAAGGATATATTATCTGGCCCCTTTGCTGATATACTACTGTGACAAGTTATTTAAAAGATTTAATCAAAGATATGATAAACACAGAACCCTTATTTATGGCCTTTTGGAAGGAAGCTATAACAGTACGTCGATGAAAATGGCCTTGGCTTGATTTATTAGATGGCTCTCCTGCAAATAAAGCAGGTCACTGAAGCTATCAGTGACCTGCTAGCTTTCTCTGAATGGAAATGGTAGTTGTCTCTGTGCATTGCATCACTTTCAGTACATCCTCCTTACGGAACCTTACAGGAAATCAAAACTCAGGACCACCTGGCAGAAGTGTGTAACAAAAGAGTAAATATATATAATTGCACTGTTTTTCCTGTTTTGTATGACTCATTAAGGCATCTCCGAACACTGCTGAAATATCAGTGATGCATGTGGTGGCTTGCATGCATTATGAAAGGTAGAAAAGTAAAATAGTAGAAACGCAGCATCAGTATGTAGAAGAGAAACATAGAGAGTGAGAAACTTTAAGATAGTGGGTTCTACACTTATCAGATAATCCAAAAGCTCTGTTAGAAATCAGCGCCATAAAACAGAGAGCATCCAGACACTGATAAGTAGGCCAAGGTGTCTGTACTTCAGTCTGGAGCCAGACACATCTGCTTTATGTAAACCTTAGGTTGCACTGGGACATGTGGCATGTGAATAACAATAACATATATATTTTTCTGACATTCTAACATATATGACATTTATATATTTCTGCAAAGCTGCTTTATGACAATGTCCATTGTTAAAAGCACTATACAAATAAAATTGAATTGAATTGAATAGCATATGCACATTAAAAAAACTTGGAAGAATGTTTCTCTCTAAATCATTATTAATATGATTCAAAATTAATTGTTTGGTCTCTCTGATAAATAATGAGCTGAACTGACAAAAAGTTTTATTTTATGTGTTAAAATTATATTCGAGCCAGTTATGTGTGGTCATTCCAGGCCAAATATAATGTCTTCCCAGCTAATAGAGAATTTATTAAGCAGTTGTCCGGTTCTAAGAACATTACAAAAATTCTCCCTGTAATGTAAAAATATTCATTATAATTAAGATTTCCTTAATCTTAGAAGATTTTTAGAATAGCAATGTAGAAATATTACAGGAATGTTTATAAATGTAAAACACCCAAAATGTGACAGATTGAACTTTCTTAGAGCCAAATGTTCCTATTTGTTGGAGGCTCATCTAATTTGTTATATAATACAACAAATATACTATATACTACAATGCTACTATAATGCATGTGCATGTGATGTGTTGAAACTAAAATATAAGGTTTGCTCTTGATGCTACATTAGAATGCAATGCATGGCCTCATATTAGAATTCAATTTCTACTCTTCTCCTCATTTGTTTTAATTGGCAAACACCTATTTCTTTGCAGTTTGTCCAACTTCAGCTCAAGTAATCCAATAAAATGGATTTTTCTTGCTTGGATGTTGTATGTAACCCATGGTATCACAACTCTTTAGCAGTCGTGATCTGCTCATCATGTCTGGAAGAATGAGGTTTCCTGTCTAAGTGCCAGAGAGAGGCCAGAGCGGGGTGGAGTGACAGGCCACCCTGAGGAGCAACAAACAGACCCTGGAGAGAGCTCTGTTTTGATAATCTACATGATTAGCTCAGGTGCTGGTCTGTGGCCTGGGTTGACTACAGAGCTGCTGGGGGCTGGGTGTGTTTCCTTCTTTACCAAACAGGGAACACACAGCTGCTCCTCCTGAGCCAGATTCCCTCATGCACAACTGTTTAAACCAGGCATTACCACTTCCACTACCACATACCACTATAAAACAGCAGATTAGTTAAACAAAGGGTATACTACTATAAATGAAAGAAGATCAATTAAAAATACAGTATATAGTATGAGAAATGCAATCTAACTAGTAATATTATAGATTGTACAAAATATTTTTATCCTTTAGCAGTATAGAATAAACAGAATTTCAACAGAGGGAATCAGTATAATACATAACTTTCAAAGAATGAAACACTCAATATATGATCATACACATTGAGGAAATGAAAGTGGGAAAAGGGGCCATCAAAACATCACAGGCACTACACATGCTCCGAGCGAGAGAGAGAGAGAGAGAGAGAGAGAGAGAGAGAGAGAGAGAGAGAGAGAGAAATGAGCCCCTTTTAAAAGGTGAGTTTGCGCCCACAGGCCAGCTGTGTAAATCTCTCACTGTCGTCCTCAGGTCTTCTGCAGACGGACTATTGAACTATTGACTTAGCGCGTTTTTAGATACACTGGTATTCAGGCAACTTAAGAATGTGCTTTAGGGGATGTAACTGTGGAGAAAGGGGCTTTCGAATCCCTATTCAGTGCAGACATGTGCCCCTAGGCTGCCAAAATAGGCATGTAGAGGCAACGAGGTCATTAAAAATAGTAAGGTAGCTACAACACAAAAATATCTAGAGTTGCCTGTTGTCTATACCACCAACAGTTTAAAAAAAACAATAAGATATTGACTTCACTCTCTTGCAGTGAGCTAACAAGCTCCCATGACCTGTCAAACGCTGTATCAATAAATGCTGTATCAATAAATAATCTGCACAAAAACCACAGTCTTTGAAATAAAAGAATAGATATCAAGACAAAGATATCACTAGTGTTTATCGGTGTGATCCATCAATGGGCTGCATGTGAAGCCCCCAGCCTGATGGAGCACTAGTATGTGAGGGACAATTGAACACTCATTAGCATGGCAAAGGTCTGCTCATTATAGTGCATCATTAGAGCTCCTCTGAGATGAAAGGTTTATCAGAGTCCACATCAAGAGGTGTCCATTTTTTAAGGAAGGGTGCTGATCTTAATTGGCATTAGCTGATATGAGGTCCATCCCAACATCCAACAACCCAACACAGCATATTATATACAGACAGAAAGACACACACGCGCATACACACACACACACACACACACACACACACACACACACACACACACAC
>JAOTRR010000002.1:16290659-16304041 GCA_028570945.1 Gogo arcuatus
CAATATTCCAGCTTTGGTTGTTTACACTGAACCAAATAAAGCCGGCATGAAGCCATGCCAGTGTTTGTTTTTACATTGCGAGCTGGCTTTTTTCAACCAGAGGCGTGATGTGTCACAACAAAGTGTCGGCATCTAGCATGACATATCTACGTGTTGGAAATATGAACACCCTGAGCATACTGGCATTGCTTTAAAAACAACGGCGGGTAAACTGAGTGTTGAGGTGTTTTTGTTAGCCATGCACATTTGTACCACTCTTCAACCACAAGCATCGTATACAACATGTAATCGCTTATGTTAAATAATTCATATTTAAGGGAAGCAATAGCTTCAATATATAGGCTATAACGTTTGTGTCCTTTAGAGCACAAACTGAGCCAGCTTTTCAGGAAAAAAGTCTGTCACAGAAAACTGCGTTCGCAAACAGAGAGACACAGAGAGAGAGAGAGAGAGAGAGAGAGAGAGAGACGTACAAACAACGTTTTTGTGATCAGAATTATGTTGGAGGAGAAAGTAAAGAGAAGTAGGAAGTGATTTGAGGCAGAAAAGCACACGGAACTTAGATGCTATAGAGTCTAGAGCATCTAAGTTCCGTGTGCTTTTCTGTCTACAGTGTAGACAGAGACATTTGAATTCGCGCTGGTCTCGGAAAGAAGAATATCAATGTCAAAAATGTCACACCCCTGTCACGCCGTGTCGGTTGTCCCTCTTACACAGACATGGATTCCAGCTCTGGTACTACCAATTGTTCCGGCTCTGAAACGGAACAACACAGACCCTCCGTTCCGCATTCGGATGTTTTATACATAATGTGAGACGGAATAAAGGCACAAGATTCCTGCTTTGAACAGGCTGTGTAAAAGGGACTATTGAAACACAAGCATACACATACACCCCCACCGCCACCCAACCCTGGCATTTAGGCAAATAGAAGCAAATGAAACAAGGCCCTAAAGCCAGGTATTTGCACTTAATTAAGTGCCACTGATTGCTTAAGGCAAAGCAATACAAAGCAATACAGAGTTATTAGGTTGACAGTAGTACAACCAGTCCAATTTTCTAAAAAAAAAAAAAAAGTTTAATGTACATCAATTTCTTTTTCTATTTTCTTGCATTTCTTATTCAGTGAACACATTGCCAATGAACACATGGACAATAAAACTAAACACATAATGCATTTCTTCTCTTTTTTCCCCTTTGGATGTTCACTGGAGAAGGAATATCTCCTTTCAGGCTGAATATAAAGGACACTCAGGCTCATGATAGTGCTTCATGGCTGCTGATAATAAAAACCATGACAGATGAGAAGCCTGCCATGTTGGAGTGGGTGGGTGCAGCACTGTGCCATCATGAGTGACAGGCTGTCTATAGATGATCTCCACACCTTCCACTGTGCAGAGCCTGTGTTTTTCAGAGTCCACAAGCCCTCCATCACCATGGCACCGGTAGAGTTATAAACCTGCAGAAACCATGGTTACAAGTTGATTTGTGCTGTAGAATATAGTAAGAGCTGTGAATCACTGTCTGCTGCCTTGACTTAATTCAGAATTTAATGAAATCAAAAGAAGTTCCACATGATTTACAAATTTAATTACTCCATAGGGACTTCTCTAGTGAAAGCTGTGTGACAATCAATGCTGGTAACTGACCTCCATACTCTGAAAAATACTTGATAACTGGAATCAGCTAATTCAATGGCTCTTGCTTGAAATACTCCACAAATACCTTACTGTGTCAAATTAATCTGAAAATGTTTGACTATTGCTCTATACCATGACCACTCAACAAAGACATACACCTCACTCCACAAAATACTAGATCATTTGGTCCAAACCACAAATATGATCATGCCTCCACTCCTTTAACCCCTATTTGGCACCTCTTCTAGCACAAATTCAGTCCTCATCCTCTGTTGTTAGTCAGTACAGGGGCATCCCTGATGCATGGACACCCTTTCTGGTAAGTGGAGTTGGGGATGAACAATAAAATCCCACTTCCCTTTGGCTGTGTGGTGCTGAACAGCAGGCCAGGCACAGCTTTTCTCACCCCACAGTGACATCAGACAACAAATACACACAGAGGCCTTTTATGCGCCATGTCTTCTCTGCCTTCAGCACCTCCAGCCTCCTGTCCCACAAAGAGTTCAGGAAACTACGGGTGACAAGATAAATATTATGGCAGTGCAGCTTCATTTGCTCAAGGAGACTCCTTTTTTAAGCTGAACTGAAGCTGAGGAGTGAGCACTGAGGTGATGAGCATACAGGACACCATCTGTCCAGTGGGCAGCACCTCTTTTCGTGTCTCATTAACCCAAGTGTCTGTGAGATTTTAATAAAGAGTCATGATTCCACTAGTTATATCAATTAATCTTTGGACACACAATTGAAAGCTTCATTATATATGAAATCATATTCATTATTATTGTTATTTTAAACATAAAATAATTTGTTTTCTAAACATAAACCATAGTTTTGATATTTTATAGCTAAGACTGTTGTATTTAAAATGTATATCAATCAGTAATTTATACAAATATACTTATGCTGTTTAATTGTCAGAGGCTAAGTTACAATGAACACATCTGGGCTGAGATTATGTCCAAACTAATTTGGACATATGGCCTCATGTAGCTTAATTCTCTATCAGCAATCCAGGGCATTTAATCTTCACAAAAAGCCGGTCAGAAAATTGGACCAGCAGTATATTAATAACTCAGGTCTGCATTACTTTCTTTCCATGTTCCTCCCACGGGCTCCCATGAGGCTTTACAAGATTTGACCAGTCATTTAAACCCAGAGAACATTAATTAGCATCCAGCGTGTCTAATCAAGTAGGGGGGAAAAAATCAGGTCTGTGCTCATTAAGTTCTGTTCAGGCACAGGAAATTGCATCAGGCGTTGAGAGAAGTCAGCATAAGCGACTATTAACATAAACACAGTATTTCCTCCATCTCCCTCACCTTCCCCACAGCAATCACTATCTTTATCATTTACTATCGTTACATCTACACTTTCTGTCCTTCCTCATCTACTGCCTCCTTCCTGTTTCATTACTGGAAACCACTCTAGTGTTCTCACAGTCTGGGCTCCTATGACAGGCTAATACAAGGGCTACTTTTAGGATGATTTAAAAGGCCACATATCTTGGCATGTATTTTAAAACTACTGAGTACATTTGATATTACCACTAGAACTCCAACTTGCATAAGCCACTGGTTTGAACCCCTTCACCACAGACAAGAGGATGAAGTCAGAGAACAGACATGCTGACTGAGCCTGACTGTAGCCACTGAGTCTATGATTCATTTTCAGTGTGGCTTCTCGATATACATGATCCTGTTCAATACCAGAAATCCATGGGCCAAGGGAAAGAGGCACATCAAACTAGAGTTTAACAGCAGGGTTTAAGGTTTGAGGAATTAACTGCTAATAACACACCATGCTTGCACTCCCTGAGCCCCTTCCAAATCCCAGAAGTGTGGGAGAGCATGGTAAATCACTTGAATTACTCTAATAACCTTAATTGAAGAGTGTTTAGTCTGTTCAGGCTATGGAGAAGACAGGCTTGACTTGCAGCGAGCCGTGGCAGAGTGGAAGCAATTTGCTTTTTGCATTGGGACTTGGTATTAAAGGTCAGATCCCCACCCAGTCAACCCATTGACCAACCCCAAAATCTGCCAGCTGGCTTCCACCCACTTCTAATACCAAAAAAGAAAAATAGAATACTTAAACAGAACACGGCAGAAAAAACTCTAAACCAACTCAACTGCTGAAGTTTCAACATTCACATTTGCCAAGGAGGTTATGCCCATCTACCCTCTTACCCCATCTCAACAATTATTTTCAGTAATCCTTCTCTGGGTTTGTTTCCTATGATATCAGGAAAAGTGTAGATGGCTGTAGTAGTCTCTCTTTTCTTTAATCACATGAGGTAATAACATGCTAGGTCACCCTGTCTTTAAAACATATGGGGCGTTGCTCTGATTGGCGATGGCTGGTGCATGCTTAACAGGAGTTGGCAGAAGCCATTGCTCATTGACATTGATATTCACCAGGGCATTCGGGGACAGACTGATGAAATATGGAGTGTTTCAGTCGCTGTCACTCAATAAGAAATAACTTTGAGCTTCAGGCTGTCATGCAGGGTCCCTCTTGAAAACTTTTATTTTTTGTTCTCTGCAACTGAGGCAGCAGACCATCACATTATTGACTGATTAATAGTCCTTATAGCAACTGAATCAATTCATAAAAGTCATGCTATATTCTACACACTATACACATCTTGGAGGGATCATGTCAGTGACTCTCTCTCTCTCTTTTTTTTTTTTTTTAACCATTTTTATGTGCCAAATGCATCTGATATCCCTACTGTGCATCAGGGCATGCCACAGCTTGCCCCAGGCAGCAAAGCAAACCACACATCCCTAATTAACTTACAGGGAATGGAAGATGAAAGTTTCTGGGTGCTTTGTGTTGGCAGAGTGGGTATGGTATCCCAATGAGATGGGAGTAAATTGGCCTGGGCCTGGCTCTATCACTTACTCCTGTGAGGGAGCTTGTGCAAACAGGTAGGTCTGCATTGCCATCTGGTCTGCTGCAGTGAGAAAGATCTGTAGGGACCATGTCTTCCAGCTTTACCTACCACAACCTTCCAATTTGACATCCTCATATGGAATAACAGAGGCAATTAACAGTTACCCAAAAATTAAACACAGAGAAAAGACAAAATCTATACTACATTTAAGATACCATATATGTAAAAGTGCCTGTATGGTGTAGTATTATGAAATGCTCAAGTCTAGGTTTGCTATCAGTTTCCCTGTACATACAGTATATAATCATCACAGACTATTATAATGTTATAATAATCACCCTTCAAAGAAGGTAGAGGTTATTATTTTGTATGCAAATTAAAATATCTGTTCAGTCAACCAAGACAAGCTCCAATACTCCTCTGGGTCTATTAGCATAGTTCCAAAATAAACACAATCTTTTAACAAGTACAATTCCAAATTTTATCAAATATTAGTGCTTGGCTGTGTACAGTATTTACAAAATGTGTAAAAGTGTAGGCTTGACCTAAATCCATAAAATGCCATAAATCTAACTCAGTGAAACTATAAAGCTAAATCAGTGTGATAATTCATATATGTGAAGGGAATGAAACACTCAAATGTTACTTCTGCCCTCTAAATGACCCCTGATGCAGCCCCTAGGAGATCACTCTGAAAAAGTGAAAATGTGTGTGTGTGTGTGTGTGTGTGTGTGTGTGTGTGTGTGTGTGCGTGCGCGCACGCGCACGCGCGCGCTCTTCTCTTTGTCTGCCCTGATTGAAAACCTCATGCATCAACTTCTGTCAAAAATTATGCAGTAAATCCACTACTATAACCCTACAAATGTAGAATATGGAATACATCTATCTAAGCCCATCAGCTAGTCACTGTCAACAACTCTTCAGAGTCAAGATAGAATCTCAGATAGTACCCAGTAGGAAAAGCTGAGTCACCACCTGCTGACGAAAGAAATAGGGCGAGCCCGTCTCAGATGGCTCAGATCATGGCCCAGGTGAACTGATAACCTCAGGGATTAGCATAGAGAAACTGCAGGTTCTCCACCAGTGAGATCTCCTGACCATACTAATGAGCCTTTATCTCCTCATCCCGAGAGGCCCAGAGGCTCTGAGCCAGCCAGAACCCACGGTCATAAAAAGGGATTTGTTGTGACCATTTCACAGTGCATTGAAAAATGGAATTCTGTCAATGTGAAAATCTCTCCTCAATCATGATCCTGAACTTAAGCTCAATGCCCTGGGGTGATATAAGCTTTAAATCCACTTGGTTGAGGAGCTTTGGAGTAAAATGGATATACAGTTAGGATTTCAGCAACATTTAATTTTTGAGGATAGCCTTTCATATGGAATGAATTCTTTAATAAAAGAGATACCATCCAACTTTAATCCCATAATTGCTCTCTATCCCGTAGTTAGCTCTCTAGCATCATATAGAGGGTTTTTTGTTTGTTTGTTTGTTTTTCACATATTCTTAAAAATGATGTCAGGTTCACTGAAACTTATAACAATGAGAGTTGAGGTGTGGTTGATGTTTAAAAATGTCTTATATTGGTAGAATTATATGCACTGACATTAATACTGTATGTGCATGCATTCAAAGTGATGAGCGCTTTTTTTTTTGTCTGTTTACAACCACAAAAATCAGCAACAACAAAATCAACAAGCCAGGAAATCAAGCACTCACCACAAGGACAAAAACTTCAAAAGACTTCATAGACACATTGTCAAGGTTGCAGAGTTCAAATACTGCTTTTTTCAGTTTTCTGTTTCACTACTTTATTTGCGAACTTGCTAAATTGTAAAATGTTAGTCCTAAAAAAAACATGGTAAGAGCAAACTATTACTGATACATCCAAAATAAAATGGAGTTTCCATGACTACAAGAAAAAAGATGTTGGAGCCAGGCTTGGAATAGTATTCCAGACCCTTTTCTTCAGATCTCCTTAAGCTTTCCAGTTGTAGTAAAACTGTAAAGTGTGCGGTGCCTTAAGATTTCATCAGCCATTTCTTTTAAGAGTGGCCAAAATCTTTACAGGCCACATCAAAGTCATATCTCTTTCTGACTGTTCACAATCACTTCAGCCCACAATGTTGCCCTCTCATCCTCTCATTATAATGGAGGCCAGTTCAGTTAAGTAAAGGTCTCACAGAAAATGTTTTTGCATGAATGGATAGAATATTAACCTATTTTCTATCAATACATTGATTGACATTATACAGCGGTGCACATAAAGCTTAAGAGTATGCATCTGGTTAATCTAAATAGAGTACTAGTTCATATATTGACAAGTGGTATGAGGTCGACTTCGGGTTAGAGTTTTACAGAATTAGACTTGTGTCTCTGCTCAGAGCCAGGTGTCCAAATCAAAAAAGAATCCAACTGAGCGCTTCCTCCCTCCATCACAGCAGCGTCTTCCTGCCATCCCCCTTCCCACAGTACTTCTTTCTAATCCTCACCTCTCCACACACAATAAGTCAGGACTCCCACAGTGAAATCCCCTTCTAACCAAAGTACTGGAACAAGTAAACACACAGAATGAATCATTGGAATGAATCTGATCCAAAATATGTGAACTGCATTGTGTTTACATATACAAAATTTTATATTTCTTCAGCAGCTTTGAACGTTAAACTGTATGCGTCCCTTCCCTTTTTCATGTCTGGTCTTCATGTTAAATAAACAAGAAGAGTCCAGACATTTAGTTTCTTTGAACCTATTGAACATTAGGGACATATTTCAAGTGAATAGAAACAAGTAGCTTGAGATGCAGTGCGGAGTCACTGTAGACACCAGTAGCACAGGTGATTCCCTCTGGCTCTGTCTCTGGCCAACAAACCTCTCCATCAAAGCCTCTAAGTACTGAATGTTCCTCTGTGTTTGCATGAACAATATTTTTCTTTTTACCTTGTTGCAAAAACTTGTTTTTGAAAGCACTGAAAGCTGAGTGCTTGCCATCTTTTAGAGGCTTTGCTCTTGAAGCTGCTGAAATGTCTCACTGTTTGAATAAACTGAACCGGCACACTACTGCTTTGTGTTCTGCACAATGACAAGGGCTTTTAAAGTAATTCATGTCATTTTTTAAATAGTGGGGAAAACCTTGAGCTCCTGCACAGGTACGCAGACAGCAATCAAGTCCTTCACAGCTCAGCACAATAGTAGACGGATGCTTGATTGGGTTCTTCATAGTGGTTTGGAAACAGACCACATGAACTGTGGAGTGCATGTAAGCACAGCACCTTCCAGTGAAAGCATTCAGAAATGTGAATAGTAGAGAAAGTTCTTATTTAGCAATACTTTCAGTACCCTGAACTGTACTACCAGCTAATTAGTTGGTTAAACTAATGATAAATAAGTCAGTGTCTAAGAATATTATCAAGCTAAACCCTGTTGGAGTTAAGTTACAGAAAAAAAAAAGTTAAAGGGTTTTCCTTTTTTTTTGTTCTCAAGCGCTGCTAAAAGGTATATCTTAGCGAATGAACATCTTTTATATATGGGCAAATGTAGCTAACATTTCTTATCATGAGATTAATTATAAATAAAATATATATTTATTCAGCTTGATTTAGATGGGTTTAGATGAGGTTTAATAATCTTATATTTGGTATATCATAATCTTAAAATATTAAATACCCTAGAAATTTCCAAGATACAGGATAATTGCTAAAATGTCATTTTCTGCAGTCAGTGCTTTGTATAACGGTTGCTATTTAATTTTAGTAGCTCGCCAGATTTAGTAACAAGCTAGGAAAAGCTAGTCAATTATATATTGTAATTAGTATTGTGTAATTAAAACCAAACTAAAAATTAGGCTATTGTGTTAAACAGTAATCAAGTTTGCTAGCAAGCTAGCTAACATTAAACTAACTATTATATTGTGTAAACCATTACCCAAGGTCTCTAGCAAGCTAATTAGGCTAACTGTTTTAATAACATTAAGCTAACCGGTTTTATTATTATAAAATTAAAACAAGTAGCAGGTTTGCTAGTAAATGTTAAGTCTCGCACTCCCAGACTGGTGGATATTGTGTGAAAGAGGCAGACTGGGCTACATGGTGGGAATTGGGAATTCATTTAGGTGACTTCCATCTTTCTATTTTTTTTTTTCCTAGGAGCAAATAGCCACTGCTTTTGATTTATATAACACCTTTCTCATATACAAGCTGACACAAGTTAACAGTTCTTTTGGGGCACCGAGTCAGATTCTCAACCCAAAGCCTTATTTGATTTCCCCCCCATAAAGCTTAATGCAATAACAAGAATAAAGGAAGATGAAAGTTGAGAAGTATGTTTTGTATGATTCACTGTTACAAGACATACCATACAAATTTCTCTGGATCTTTCACTGTTCCTTAATTCTGAGAAAAATCTATGTTATTCTAACTGATTGCTGACTCACAGGACAATTCTCAGCTATAATACATCACCACGTGTTTGTTTAATGGAAACTTTTTTTTTTTTTTGCACTGTTGCTGAATTTATTTTCATGTCCTCAGTTTCAGACTGCATTAGCCATAAGCAGCTCATAATTTGAAAACATACAAAACACTTGCAGATTTTAGCCTTCAAGTAATGTTTAAAGACATTTCAGACACTTAAGACCATCCTGGGAGAGTCACTACATAAAAAAAAACAGAGAACAAGAAAAAAAAAAACAGACCTTCACTGGGCTGGGCAGGCCTGAACACTGAAGATGTCACAGCCATTTGTCTTTTTCACAGTGTGCACATTGCTGGCTTGGTTGAAAACTAAGTTGCATGAATGCCTGAGAGTTGGGGAGAGTGGAACTGCAGGAAGTATGAGCTGCAAATCCATGTCCCTAACCTTCCACATGACTGCATTCTGGGGAACTTCCAGAACACTGAACAAAACCAGCTGGCCTATTTTACTCCCCAACCCTCCAGGTAATTTAGTACAGTGTGAGCAAATTAGACACAAATATGACTATTTTTTGTAAAATGTGAGGGATCACAAATGTTAAAAGGACTATTGATGGCAAGAGCACCTTCTGGAAATGCTCAGAATTATAATCATACTAATTAGCAGGCAGTGATTTAGGAAATACCCTGTTCATTCCTGCTCATGTTAGAGTTGTGGGGCAATACATAGAATGTGCCTCCAACTTAGCATTAGGCTCATAAATCAGCAGCACTTGAGGGATTTATCCCTTTTAGCATGCTGCAAAGTGCAGTGCTGTAATTCATACAGGTGCTAATGAAGAATACACACATGAAGGAACAGCAAACGCCCATCAGGGTTTTTTGAAACACCCAAACTGAGATTATTGAAGAATCTACAAATAAACCAGACAGATGGAATTTTCCATATGTGGCCTCATACTGCAGTGCTGCCTATGTCAACAAGCCAACTCCTGGGAGGGTCTGAGAAGCTGCACTGGATGCTGAATAACAATACTGATCACTGCTCCTCAGTCTAAAACCATTGAATATCAAGGTAAACATACAGCGAAATTCTATCTTGCCGTTGGGGTTTTTCAAGATTTATTTATTTATTTATTTAAAAAAATAAGAACATGTTTAATTTCATCTTCTTAAAGAACCTGTAAATTAAATATCTCTCATACATTCCATATGTGATCATATGTGCATGTTCAACATGTGTATGTGATACTTGTTGCAATGTTTGGAATGCTACCAGAAAACCCCTGAGAATGCCATATCCCACCTCCTATACCTGCATGTAGGTAATCAACACCAGTTTGACACATGCACCACTAATGTTTGTCTTTTATTTCAGTTATATTTTGGTATCATTTCTAGTAGGTTGCAATGTACTTTTAATATTAATATTAAAAATGCATTGCACTAGTGCATTCCCCTGTTAATACTATGCAAAAGTGCAATGCACTAGTGCAAAAGAGCACTTCATTATTAATGCTTGTTTTATCAATGCTTTTTGTTTTATTAATGTACTTGGCTTTCTAAGACCCACTTACTGAATACTCAGTAATATGTGATAATCAACAAACCAAATGCCCTACACATGCAAAATAAACTAATCATGTGAGAAAAAACACAAGCACTACATGTGAAAACTGTGTTAAATATGTGTCTGAACACCACATGTGTAAATTTGATTGTGAATGATGTGATAATTCATACGTAAAATTCATGTGACTTTTCTGTAACATCACGTACAAAAATAATACTTAGCAAAAGAAAAATCAACAAAGACTAGCATCATTATACCCTTAAAGAATATATGCATGGCTAAAGCATGGCTAATATAGAAAAAGCAACCACTGTTAATTCTCACTGGGAACAACTTCCTTTGAATTCCTTCTATTTTCTGTTATGCAGAATAAAGACAGAAAGACACTGGGAGAAAGATGGATCTGTTTATGAGTTGCTCTGTAGGATCATTTGTCATCATCCCATACTGTCTCATTATCATAATGAGCAGCACAGCTGCATAGGGGCAGATAAGGACTGACCTACCTGCAGCCTGTGTGTGTGAGAGAGTAAACAAGAATGAGAGTGAACTTGCATGTGTGTTGCGCCTAAAGCAAACGTACTTCACATAGCCATACACTTTCAGACGCCAAACTGTTAACTGTTAACTGCTGTTGCTGTTAACCGCTAGGTACACTGAATGTTAGACATCCATATTAGAGATGCTCATGACAATGGAGTTTATTATTTAACTGTCTATGTCAAAAGTGCTCACTCACAGACTCATAGCCTGTCATAGAAAGAGATTTATGTGGAGGTGCAATGCCTCCAGTCTGCTCTCTGTGTGCACAGGGGGAGAGGAGGAAGGTCTCAGCAAAGCCCTTCACTCCTCCCCTGCAGCATCATTCTGTTGCTTTGGCTCTGTATGCCTTCTCATACATACAGCTCATTTCATGCCTCATAAACTAAATCACTAAATCTGGCCTTTGAATAAAACTGGACTATTTAAAAATGTAACACTGAAGACAGTGTAAATTAGGTTTTCTCGTTTAAAAGAACAATTGGTGCATTTAAGTAGGTTAATTGCAGCTACACTAGTTATTTCCAGAACTAATACTCTAAGTGGTTATGAGTCATAATAATACCTTTTTATTAAGTCAGTGAGTCTCAAAAAGCCTTTTTCCTGCACTGAGATGAGCTTAAAGATCAGGCTGGGAGCCTAATGACTCTATTTAGTGTTATCAAAAATGTCATCAGTGCTTTGAAGTCCTGAGTTGCTCTTAAAAGTAGAGCTTAGTGCAAGTTAAGCCATACAAAAAGAGACCGTTATTCTGCAAACAGAATTAGCAATCTGTTTTTGGATTATAACTAATTCCTCTGCTACTGTTATCAGAGGATTTTTCACAATAATATTTCCTTTTTGATTCTGCTTGACTTATAGTGACAAGATTTGTTCTGCAACCTTCATTAAGATAGCCTAATTAAGGGCAACACTCCACCACCCCCAACTGCCCAGACGCCCACTTACCACTTAGAGCCAACATCAAATACGACTCTGCACAAGACTGCATTGACTCTCTCAAGCTTGTTTTCTATAGCTCTGATTACATGTAAATGAAATGAAGGGTCCTGTTGGGACCACCAGCATCTCTCAGCCCTCCCCTACCCACAGGCACCAGTGACCTCTCAGAGGCCCTCTCCCCCAACCCCAGGGTGCAAACGACCCCGTCCTGGCTGGCCGCAGCAGGACAACAGCTATGATGACACACCGGGGAAAGGCTAAGGGGGAAAAAAGTCTATTAACGAGACAATGCATGTCACAATAATCACCTGATCTGCTTTCCTTCCCCCACACTTGGACTGCCATCCTGCTGCTCTCTAGCAGAGGTCAGCCAGAGAGCTCATTTAAATATAGATGCATTTATCCATTTGTTAGAGTTATGGCCTGTCAGATTGAGACAGTTGTGTTGAGACAGCAGACAGTACTGCTGTTGGACAAACGCTTTCTGTTGGTTCTCAATATTCAAGATAGGTGGAAATTACGGCATTTTATTGATCTCAGAGGACGAGAGCAGCCGTGAGCCTGAGGACACAGAATAATGATGGTACTGCCTCCTGCTCAGCACCAGCACCAGTTTGTGTGTTAGTATAAACATCCATGTGTGTTATGTAAGTAAAGATTTATGCATTTTTATGAACTGATTGGACCTCAACCCAGATGAGACCTGTACTGTCAACTTAAACCTTTTAATCAGTATCTAGATCTGTTTCTGGAAATGCAGAAGTGGAGACACAAGACACACGGCAGTCTGGGTCTGCCCCTTTTGATTTACACACCCCATTTCTCCATATCTTTCCTCCATTTCCTCTCATTAAGTTTATGGCTCCTGGTGTCTTGTTTGAAGATCAATGATGGAGCACAGACTGCTGGAGGGAGAGAGGAGACAAAACCCCACAAATGTCTCTCTCTCTCTCTCTCTTTTCCTGCCTGTCTCTTAGACACATGAACACAGACACACCCATACACCAGCATATACTTTCAAAAGTCATTTCTCTAAGAAGGGCTAGTGGTGTACTGAACAAGGGATCTTAAGTGATACTGAGCAAACAGAGAACTGTAATTATAGAGAAAAGGCAGATGAGCTCTGAAGAGCATGTGCGTTAAGGGCAGCCACAAGAAGAGAGCAGAGATGAGGCAAAATTGAGGCATACTGGGACAAGGTATCTTGAAATATATTCAACTGATGATATATTGTAGAAAACAGAATATCAGTTGACATATGTGGTAAAGGAAAGATGGTGGAGTGGGGAATCTTAACATTCTACTGGTCCATTACTCATTAGTATTCCTTGATTCACTAGAAATGACCAACATGGGCTTTTCCCAGATGTTCAAATGTTTG
>JAOTRR010000002.1:16321788-16332848 GCA_028570945.1 Gogo arcuatus
TGGCTGCCATACATAGAGATGCTGATTTAAGAAAAAAATTGAAGTGGTCTCTTAAGTTTTTCCAGAGCTGTATATATATATATATATGATTTTGCTATATATAGTTCATGTCACAAGACAGCAGTTAAAGAGGAACAAATGGGGATTCTGCTTAATATGAAAATGTTCAGTAACATTAAACCAAAAAAGTTATGGTATAACATATTTATTATTAGATAACTTAGTCATTTGATTCTTAAACATATTTGCACATCCTACAGCATATGTAAACAGTAATTTGACATTGCACATTGAAATCCAATTATATAACAATGTACACATTGCATCAGCTAACTAGAGAAAGGCGTTGGTTTGTGATTTATAGGTCTGTGAGTTGGCTGTCAAAGCAGAACTGCAAGCAAGAAGCAAAACACGTACAACTCTACTTAATTACATTATCATGACAGATTGTGTAAAATATTAAACCTCAAGTATTAGATCTTAGTAATACTTACTACATTAAATACATAAATTAAATGATATTCATACAGTAAAAGATAAACTTCACAGAGCCTGTTTTACCGTCATGTAAATTTCTATCTTGATTGAGTTACTTTGCACAGG
The DNA here is from genome assembly GCA_028570945.1 of Gogo arcuatus. Classification (NCBI taxonomy): domain Eukaryota; kingdom Metazoa; phylum Chordata; class Actinopteri; order Siluriformes; family Anchariidae; genus Gogo; species Gogo arcuatus. The sequence goes on from JAOTRR010000002.1 coordinate 16,322,392, forward strand.
CAGATATTTTTCCCCTCATAAGCCGAGGCTGCTCTGCACTTTCAGCACTCTCTTAATATTGCTTAGCTGGGTTTACTCTGCGTAATGTTCCTCTCTCACCATTTCATCACTTACCCTCTCAAAACCATAAATAATTCCAGTGACCACTTTCCCTCACTTTTGCAGTATCCCTTAATCGCTTTAATTAAATGGCAATGCAGTTCCAAAGATAATTCCAATGTTCCACCAATCTCTGGGCCAGATCAAACAAACATCTGCACAGCGAGAGTGTGTGTGATGATGATGGGTGGGCACCAGAGTTAGCTCAAAATCATTGCTCTAAAAGCAACCAAGGGTAAAAGAAGGGCTCCATTACGGCTTAACTGTTTAAAGATTTGATGTAAGTTAGAAAAACTGTGTGGTTTCCCTGTCTTTCTCTCCTTGCCCAATGTAATATTAACACAAGGCTTCGGTAAAGTTGTGGAGCCTTTTTTGACTGTTTCTTCCAGACTACCATATTTAAATAATAAAAGCCCAGAGATATTGTACATGGATTTGGTAATGGGAGTAATCAGTGTTGGATGATAGTATGGTGGTGTTAAGAAAGAGTCTACTCTTTTCATCAGTACTCCAATTTAATGTGGACCATTGATTTATGTTCAGCACTTCATTGTAGGATATTTAGAGCTTATTCCAGGTGAGAGGTGGGAATACACCCTGGTCAGGATGCCAGTCCATTGCAGGGCACCATGCGTGCATATTTTTGGGAGGAAACCACAGAACCCTGAGGAAACCCACATAGGTATGGGGAGAACAAAACAGGATTTCCCTCCTTAAACTTTACTCAAAATTAGAAAATGAATTTTGAAGGTGATTTTTTTTAAAAATAATCAACATTTCAGTTTATTGTTTATTTCCTCAGAGAATGTTTTGGGGGCCATTTAACACATAAAAACATTTCCCTGTCCCCTGGCTTTTATATCATCAATCATGCTTGAGAACCATTAGCAGAATAATTTTAAAACTTATAACACCACCACAAATAACCCTGTTGGATATAAAGCAGTCAATACACATTTAAAGTTTAATGAGATTTAGAGTTGGCTCACCACAATACACTAGGCATATTTCACAGAGATTGGGACTGAAACCATGCTATTTAGAAACAGCAGTCAGAATGTCCAAGTTTTAGTCGTAAATCTGCAAGTTTTACACTGCCATTGTTTAGAGAACATGACAGCCATTACACATCCCATGAAAGTTTTAAGACTCTGCTCTCAGTAATGGTTTTCCAATCATTAATCAAATCACCCAAAATAGCTCAAGTATTGTTCTCAAGAAGAGGCAGGGAAAGAAGGAGGAGAAAAAAAACATTTCAAGTCTACCTAGAGAATATAGAATAGTAGACTTTTATTCTACTTTGGACAGTCACCAAAGGAAAGCAGAAGCGAGAGGGGAGTATTGACTCCCGAGAGAGCACTTAACCTGCATGGACAGACTTTCTGTCCAGAACCCACTCTGCACTATACATTACTGCTCATGTATGTATCTAATGCAATCAATGTCCACCTGCAGAATATTTTGTGCAAAATGTCAATACATTTCATCATATATTTACATAACTAAGGCTTGGGAACAATAATTTGCATGCACATTCCTGAGGGCTGTCAGATGCAGAGAAAGTCCCTTGGATTAAACAAGTTCTGTTTGACGACAACAACACTATTTTCATTTCAGACCAGCATTTCTTTTTGCGTCAACGGCAGGCCACAAGAGAGAATTTTTTTGCGGACGGTTTGTCCTTGCCTTAATTGTAACCAAATCTGCTTTAGTAAACTGTAAGCACAGAAAACAATGCAAGATAATTAACATCAAGCATTCACAGCCTGAGCTCTGTGGTGATTAAAGCTTTTGTCTATCTGTCCAGACGAGGTATAGAGCCTGTAGCAATGCTTAACGACATTGTCTGATTCAGGTCACTGGAAGGAAAACATTCATTCGGCTCCTCTTTTCTGTTCCCCTGTGTTTAAGGATTACTTTAACAGTTTTTCTCCATCCTCTGTGTGGGTGTGTATTCACTCCCATTATTCATGACATAGTTCTGACCTATAAACTTGCCCCACCTGCACATATTGACTTGTCTGAATGAGTAATAAATCCTCCACATACATCACCACTACTATCACCCTACAGGCAAACTGTCATTGATCTACACAAAATATACTGTATATAACGGTTTTATTTACCTGAATGAATCAAAATATCTCAGCTATTTCTCTCTATTATGTGTGTTTTTAATCTCTTATTTTTTTTATTACATGATTATATTTCATGCAGCACATCAATATTTAGGTCATTATGCAGAGACAAAAATTGCTTCAGTATGAAGTGTATGGTGTGCATTACACCTTTTCTTTCCTGTTTAAGCCCCTCCATCATCACTAGGCTTGAGGTTGTAGTAAAAGTCCAACTCAGATCATATAAAGGGTCATTGTGTGAGTGGAGGCCACATCCAGCACGCTCTCTCTCTTTCTCTGTGTCCAGCTGCTGAAACAGCTGTGTGTCTGTGTTGGTGTGTGCATGGGATGGAGAATAAAAACGGTCTTACTTCCTTTCCTCTCAGCATGCAAGCCTTTTGACTGAGGAGCTCGCTGAGGGTTGATGAATCCACTCAAAATAGACATCTTGAGACAGCTGCTTCTGTCTACCTAAGCCAGGAAACAAGAGCTTGAAAATCTTGAAGTACTGAAGTACTTGAGGGATTGCATTAAAAGCTGATTGCAGAATGTGCTTTACAAGAGCAATGGTTGCATTTCCAGAAACACTTCAAGGTCATTTTACTGGAAATTTCTGCATTTTCAAGCCAGTGAGGTGACTCAGAAATAAGTCAGTTTTCCCACTTTTCATAATGCAGTCATCCAGTTCAAGTCAAAATTGTTTACATATCAGCTGGCCTCCAACTCCCCAAAGGTTTGCAACACCAGTTGGAATACATTTGGATGTCAAACTTTGCTGCTTTTAAACCACTGATGACTAGATAATAGATAAGACAGACTGGATGCATACTATTATAGCAAGATCATCTACATTAAAAGAACACACATTACTGTGGTCTCTCTTGTTCTGTTTTTTTTTTCTTCTTCTTCACATCACTCCCTGGCCTTATCTTACACCCTGTCTTATCTAAGGTCATGACCACAAAATGTCTACTGTATAATCTCACTCAATTCGTTTCTGCTCTCACGTGTTGCAAGATGCAGTTGTGGAGCCATGATAGTTTCTCTCAGTGTCTATCCATCAGAGGAGAAGCCAGAACAAGCCCACAGTCTTAGCTCTAAACCTTAATTAATGTCACGCCAAACATGGCAGACATTTACTGTACAAATGCAAAAAATGTCTTGGTGAAGCATTACACAAAGAATGATGCATATCTGTTAGAAAACAGGGATTCATCGCCATTTTGGAGTCTTGGTGCAGAACGCAGAACTTATAATTGACTGGCTCCTGGCCAGTATATTTCCTCCCCCACTGCTCACATCCCCAGCGAGCCCTCCTTAAAACACTGATAATCAGATGTCTCCCAAGCATCAATTAACAAGCTCAAAACCGCACCATCCAAGCATGTCGATGAAACCTGCTGTCTGCATCCAAACAAACTCTCACATGCGACTCTGAAACTTTAATAGTCTCATTAAAGATGTGTTCATATCCCCCCACGGTGCTGAGACTCCTCTAAAGTGGTGTTTCTAGATGATTAATTAAAAGATGGCATTTCATATAAATCTCTAATTGGCATTGGGAACTCATTATTGATGCCCCCCTGGTCTCGGGGAATGAAGGATTTGGAGATGAGCCTAGCATGTCAGGGTGTGATAATGAAAGAGTCTTTGAGCAGGTGAATATTTCAGGCTTAATGAAAGGAAATTATTTGTAAGGCAGAAGGGTCTAGTATATTTCATCAATAAACATGGTCAAAAACCAATTTCACACAAAAAAGCCATTCGAATGGCATGGCAGATAACCAACCACTGACTGTTTCCTGTATAACCAAGTGCTTCACTTAAAACTCTAATAACTTTTAAGAAGAGGATTCTGTGATGATCTGATATTCTAGGATGATATGATGATATTTCTGTGAAAACCACTGACTATATTACTAAGAAATGCTAATTTTGTCATGGTGCTCCAGAGTTTTCATGCTGAAAAGTGTGGGGTACCAATCACATTGAATCCTTTTGCAAAGTTTGCAGCTAGAAAAGTGTCCAAAAGGTACCAAACGTTTCCTAAGTCATGGGCAGAGCGTCTGAGAACTCACATCCTGCTAAAGAGTAACTGCTCTTATTTATCACTGCTTTGTGCAAACCGCATTCATTTATCAGAGCTTTTGTGGCCAGTAGCTGGAAGAGATTCAAAGGCATGCACAACTGCCCCAAAAAAACCTTTAATAAAGCCATTTGTCTTTTCCCATTCCCACACTGATAGGACAGACATATTGCTTTTTATCTTCACTCAATGCATCATTACTCTACTGCATCCGTTTCATCATATCCTGCTATATGTTTTAAAGTTAACTGTGTTAAGGAGAAATCAAGATTTACCCAAGGGAGGTTTCTGGCCAATTTATAAACTCGGTTGGTGTGGTCTAACACTTTTTTAAGCCACACAGTTTTAGAGCATCTGTGCTATGGATCATTTATTCATGAAACTGTGGTGCTGCTGTCATACATATGAATGACTAACAGGTGCTTCAGCATCAATTAAGCATTCAGTCGTCAGATAGACATGCAACACACACACATAGGTAGTTTCTAACAAAGGGTAGCCTTAATTTATTTTCCAATATTTATTCTGCGGCATTAGCATACTGCCAAAACACCTCAGTCAACACTCCATGTAGCCCCACTCTGCAAATCTGAAACCTTAATATATTCAGTAGATAGCTATCTACTCATTAATTTTGCACTCTCAGTGCAGTCATTTCAGTGTTGATGAAATAATATAAAAATGCAAAGATTTGCACAGCCTCCCTATAACCATGATTAACTTGACCTCCCTTTGAATAAATGCAAATTGCTCAATTTCTTCTTGGAGGCAAATAAAAAAGGTTCAGGGAAGGACATCATCCTCAGACATCCAGGCATCTATTGCAGCTCACCCTAGGTTTCTACACTGGCTTCAGGCTTCACAGATCTAAAAGGCTACAGCCAACTCCCCTGGGTTTGTGAGGCCAAGCTGTCTGAGAGCAACAGAGAGGTGAAGTCTTTTTTTGGTGTCTTCCCAGTGTTCCATCGTGCAAGAGAAGAGTGGTCAATGTCATGCTCGATTTCCGCCAGCTTCCTGCCTGACACATCTGGCTTTGATAAACAGCTGGCTAACTGGAACTGAAAGGTTTTTTTTGTTGTTGTTGTGCAGAGAGCTATAGGAGGAGGGGTGGATATGAACTGACTGCACTCTTGGCTCATAACCTAGTCTTTAGAAAACATTTAAGAGAGTGTGTGTGTGATATCAGGCCAGCACTGGGGTTTTTAAAAGTGGCTCCCTTCTCTTCTGCAGACCAGCCCTCTCCATCACTGCTCGCTTATTATAATCCAATCAAACAGATCAAGACTGGCTTTTCATTAGTGGGTTGATCCTTCAGTATTTTCGCTTTAATCCAGCGCTCATCACATAGCCAGCTCTTTGAAAGACCAATTAATAATACTTTCAATCAAATAGTGTATGAGCAGAATAAGAATCAGAGATACAGAAAATATTAATAAGATAAATTTTATACAGACATTTTTCTTACATCAGACCAACAGCTGCTCAGCGTCACAGAGAATTTCTGTCTATTTATGTTAAAACTAGAAAGACATCAGTACTATAACCACATTTTATACAATTGATTTTTTTTTAAATAAAGCATGCTGACACTAAGCAATTTTGTTGTGGCATGTGGAGCACTGGTCATTCTCACTTTACCACATGTATCCGCTTACTTTCAAACCTGTCACTTGCTGTCTCTCCAGATCTTCTCCTTTTACCAGAACAGAGGCTGCAGCTGTAAAAAATAAATAAAGAAAGAAAAATAAAAAACAACCTTCATTCCCGCAGGGCCTCTCAGTACAGAACAGGGCAGTTTATCACCCTCTTTCCTTGATGAAATCTGGAATAAGCAGGAAAAAGTTCATTCATAATGCACTTAAGGCTATCTTTAATGTCAGTATGAGAAATATGCTGTACATGTTGTAGAATGTCTTGACATTATATTAAATATTGAAACTGTGGTCAGATACAAAGTCTTTCTCAAGCAGGCTGCTTAGGTTTCTATATGTAAATGTTCTCCACACCTTAAGTGAGAAACTGCACTCATTATTGCCTTAATTGCCAAAATTGTTGTTCAGTTTGCTGGTGAAGACTTGAGGCCTTCTTTATCTTGGCTGAGCTGCTGGAAAGTAAACAGGATGCTCATTAGACGGGCATCATCACTGCAGCAAGCTGCAAAGCAACATCTGATAAACTGTACTGTTTTCTCTAGAGGAAAAATAGCCTGGCAGTAATGGGGTGAAACCCAGTCACGTAATGTAATGTTCTGCACAGCCATTACCACAATAGGGTACATGCCACATAGCCATGTGTTTGGAAGCCAACACAAACTTTTAACCTGATGTAACCATTTCTGGAAACAGCAGTGATGTTAAGTTAAGGGTGAACGTGAATGGAAAAACACCAAAATGTCAATGAAACAGATATTAAACAACCAGTGATATTTAGTGATAAAATATTTATTGGTTTGAAAGTGCAAAATCAAGTATGAATAACCAATAAGCACATTTTCCTTTTCACACAATTAAAAGCACCTGAATGGCACAGGATCACATGTTCAGGCAGCTCTTGTTATGTCAAGTGTGGTGCCACAACCATTAAGCAAAACACTCTCACACTAACCACAAGACATATCATTTCATCCTTTCACAAGGCACAGTGATAAATAATTCACCCTGGTCCCACAGCTCCACTCAGGCTGGTAGAGATTTCCTCAGCTCCTGTCCAATGAGACCTGCAGGAGGAGGCACAGGGATAGCACCACAGGTACTAGAACACATCACTGAATGAGTCTGAATCGCCTTCTACATTGCTGAGAGTGAGAGACTGACTGTCCCTTTGGTCAGACAGCAGCTGAACTGACATTAGCTCCAGGCATCCTCCTGGTCGTTGAGCACTTTCAGCTCCTGTGAGATGAAATGGAAAAAGTTCATTCATAATGTATCTCAAGGTGTGTACAATGTCAGAGCAATGTGATACCAGGTTTTAAGATGTGATGACATGATTTGAAATATCAGCATTATAATGAGAAAGCAGTGACACTGTGGTACAGCAGATAGCACTGCAGTCTCACAGCTCCAGGGTCACCAGTTCAATCCTGAGTTCAATTTACTGTGTGGAATTTCATATGTCCTCCCCGTGTCCATGTGGGTTTCCTCCCAACTCCCAAAAACATGACAGTAGAAGGACTGGCTCCCTGAATTACCTTAGGTGTGAATGAATGTGTATGTCACCCAGTGATGGAGTGGTATTCCATCAAGGGTTTACTCCTGCCACCATGACCCTGACCAGGATAAAGCAGTTACTGAAAATGAATGAATGAATGGTGAATTAATAATAAATGAATAATGAGAAAGTCATGCTCGATTGACAGCGTTGTTAAAAGATTAAAATAGTTGATCACAATTAATCATATTATATTTGTGCAGTTCATCAGGTATAATCAATTTTTTATTTGATATAATTAAAATTTGATGTGTTTTACTATACAAACAACCATTTATGGCACCTGCACATCTTTCCACCACTGCTATACAAGCTGTAAAACGACTCTAAACAAACAGACATAATTTGTGGGGAGGAGGCAAGACCTGGAGCCCATGCAGGCACTTCGACTGATCAGTGGCGCATAGATGAATGGCATATATAGATAGTTTGGTAAGAAGACTGCCTGAATGCAGAGAGAGTCCCATGGCTGCAGAGAGCATCCAGTGTCTGCATCAGCTCTGAAAGCATAGGCTGTTCGAGGCTGTTACATGGTGATAGTTGGTGAGTGGGTCATGGGCCAGAAACATCCTCTTTAATGAATCAACATGTTTTTATAGAAAATTTTATTTAAAATTCAGAGGTACAATACAATCCACAAAAGCTACCAAAAAAAAAAAAGTGAGATGACCTACTAAAAAGTATTTTGTGCCCAAAAGTTTAAACTTAGTTAATTCTCACTTATTAGCACTTTAGCACAAAATCAGTGAACTCAGTCCAATTCAGTTTCAGACTGCACAGATTTAGGCAAACCAGAAAACACTGGCAGAGAAGCAAGTGGAAAGGGGCAGAGTTGGAATGATACTTGCAGTAATCTTTAATTTATTGGAAGATTTGGAAAGAAATGAGCAAAAACAAATACAAAGAAACGTTTGCAAGCATTCATAGAAATAATGACGATAACCCTGGAACCTCTAAAATAATGATGATAACAGTACAAGGAACATAGAACTAAGAACTAACAAACATCAATATTTTTGTGAACTGTATTCAGCATGACTTTTTGTGCTCTTCAGCTCTGATATGCAGAATACATCATACTTCTGCATAGCAGGTCTCTGACACTTATTTTGCTTGCATGTAAAAAAAAATGCTGCCAGCAAACCATAAAGCATTTGGTTCATGCTCTGCTTTTGGGTCAAATCAGGGTCAGTGAGTGTACTGTATAAAGACATTAAAATGGCAAACACTATAACTATATTCACACAACATGGCTATGACTTCAGAAAAGTTTAAAAGCTGAAACCAACGTAATTCCAAATCCATGTCTTTGATAGTACTCTCAGTGAAGATAAACAAGGAGGGAGTGTGTGAAATGGTACTGCTAGGGGGTTCAGAGAAGAGCAGGGCCTCCAGGAACCACAGCACAACATCCATAAGCTGCACAGAGTGAGGCCTGTTTGTGAGGAGCAGATGGACAAAGTTCAGGCCTGTTTCCCGTATGAGAATCCTGGCAGCTACAAACAATCAAGTATGACTACAGCACCTCAGGGTGGAGGCAAAAGTGAGAAATGCAGTGTGTGCGCTTATGAGTAAGAAGGATGGAGGGAGTGAGAGTTAGATTAGTGGAACTTCTTTGAAGCTTGAAATACATGTAAATAGCCTTCAGCTGTTCATATCCAAATAGGCTTGGTAATGGTGACAAGGACCACTAAATATCATTCAAAAAAACTGCCATAAATATGTTTCTAAAGATACTTTATAGAGGCTCCATTAGATATCATATAAGGGAATGAATGAGGGAGAGGGAGCTTATTGTTTGAAAAGATTTCCCAGTATCACTGCTTCAAAGAAGAGTCTCTTCCCAGGCAGCTGCTCACCTCTTCAGCTAACTCTGGCCTTTTTACTGCTCCTCTCGAGACCGCCATGACACCCAGTGGCCTGCCAAGTGTTTGAAGTCTGAGTGCAAAGGCAATGATTTCATTTTCTATGTGGGCCTTAGCAAGTATTCACAGCTGTGCGGAAGGATCCAAACAGCAGAGCAAAGATGTCCAGAATAAAGCAAGCAGACAGACACTGCTGAGAGGAGGGCGTCCTCAGCTGAGGAAGAGACCAGACACTTTAATACTCCTAAGATGGGCTCGCTGCTTTTCTAATTAGGAATGTGCTTATGAGTGTGTTTTGAAGTCATGCTGAAACTGAGAAACATTTGTTTCAACTTTACCTTTGAATTGACCATAGGAGCAGCTATTCTGAAAACTTCCATTTGGAACAATGGGCCAGATGTTTGATTCTTGTACAGTTGCAAGAAAAGGTTTGTGAACCCTTTGTGAAACTAGGAATTACCTGGATATGTACATTAATTACTCATGCAATGTGGTCTGAAACCTCCTCCATTTGATAATGAACAAATTATAAACAAACAAATTCTTCCTAAATTAACAACAGATAAAACTGCAACTAATACTGGTAATTATATAGCTTTACTGGACACATTAATTAACCATCACAGTCCAGGCTGGAAAGAGGTATGTAAACCCAAATCATTAGGATTTCTTGTGTAAACAGCCCTCGTCAGGTCATGACATTCCAAACATTTTTTTTCTTCCCCCCGTCAATTTACCTTAGTTTTTTGGTTAGTGTCTTTTTATATCCTCCAATGTCTATTAGTTTCAGGCTTCAAGATGCTACTCTGACCCTCTCCTATAAAAATTCTTGATACAATTTTCAATTCTGTGCTTTCTCAAGACTGCAAGCTGTCCAGGCCCTGAGGCTGTAAACAAGCCTAGAACCATGATGCTCCCTCTAGCATGCTTCACAGGTGGATGAGACTTTGTTGTTGGTATGTAGGATCTTTTCCCCCTTCCAAACACAGCACTGTATATTTCTGCCAGAAACTATCCACAGAAGATTGTTCAAGAAGTGCTGTGGAATATCCAGGTGATCTTTAGCAAACTCGAGATTATATA
>JAOTRR010000002.1:16406342-16421477 GCA_028570945.1 Gogo arcuatus
TCCATCATTACTTTAAGACATGAAGTGTCTCTTAATTAATAAAAATAAAGAAAAACATTGAATTAGAATGTGTCCAAACTTTTGACTGGTACCGTATGTGCATATATATTTGTTTTACTTTATTTATTTATTTAAAGATTGGTAGAGAAAAAAAAGTTAAAGTAACGCCAAGTATAAACCAAATCTTTGGAGGAAAAGAAATTTGGTCTGGCACATGCAGGGTTAACCATGAACTGCGGTCTCCCCCATTGTGTCTGCACATTCCTGAATAAATGATGTTGTGAACAAGGCTGGTAACCATGGGCAACCATGCACGATGGCACTGCGGAGTAACCTTTGGGGTGGCTGTATTTTCATCCCCTGGAAACTTCTCCCTCATAGGATAGAAGGAAGGAGAGAGAGAGAGAGAGAGAAACAATGAGGGAGGGGAGGGGTGTGTGGTGTGTGTGTGCACGTGTGTGTTGGGGGAAGGGAGGGGGCTTCCCTGGGCTATGGAGGGGGAACAGACTGCAGTGATTTCACAACGCACCCAGAAACCTAACAAGCCAAAAACAGACTGGCTATAGCTGAGCTGTGAGAAAGAACAAGACTAGAAAAGTAATTTATTCCAACTGCTAACTGACAGTTTTGCTATTATGTAAACTAATCTGGGACAATTTAAAGATTAGCCACAGGTATTCAATGTGCTGCCAACACAAATAACATGCAGCTTAATGAAAGAAGAGGACAGAAATGTTTACTGTCTCTCTGTGCTCTCTTCCAAGAGATCCTCCAAGTCCTTTGATGGTCATTCCCAACGGCAGTAGCAAGTACTGACGAGAACAGACGGCATGCTCATTAGGTCACTCTGGGTAAAAGTACAAATGATGCCTGCTACAGAGCAAAAAAATCCTGAAAGTGAAAATGATGCACAAAGGCTGCTACTTACATGCTAATGATTGGAAATTCCAAATGAACCCACATTAGAATGCAAATAGTGCAGCAGCACTAAGTTTCCTGAAGTCATGCAGATTGCAGACACTAAGCAAGCACCTTTTCAGGGGTGGAGTGTCTTGAAGATGTTTGTGTTTCTCTTTACTATGCATACTGCAAGCGCAGGAGGTTGAAATGCAGGATACTATTACTACAGTCACTGGCATCCTAATCAGCATATAGACAATAGAAGGCAGTCTATCCTGACCGAGTCACCACACCTTAGTTCCAACTAATAAAGCAGGTGGTGCCCCATCTCTGCAATGCACCACTCCAGATGACATCTCCGACTGTACTTTCCATAAGCACAGCACTAAAGAGATCATCACACTGAAATTGGAGCAACATACTAAGAGTGCAAAATGGGGGGGGAACCTGTTTTTGCTACTCAAAGTATTTTTCCAAGTTATGATGCTCATAACTATTTTCAAATGAGCCACCTGAAAAATACTAAAATGTGTATTAATGCATGCAGTCAAGACACATGCAATCTCCTACACTATGTGCACAAGACAATTCATCAAATGTCCATGCTATTCAGGAAGAAAAATAATTCCAGACCTTTTCCATTTTTTTTTATCCAGTTACCTAACTTTATGAGTCACCATTAATTTATACTCAATTCATAACACAAAGCTCTGATTAGGTCACAGGTGGATAGATTACAGTTTATTCAGCACTCTGAGAGGAAAACTGTCAACCTGAACAATGTGCAACATTTACCACTAATCAATATTGAGGCTTTTTTTGTTGTTGTTCTAATGTATTAAACTACCATACCAGTTAATAATTTTACACGTGCTTCAGCTGCTTCCCGATTTGTAAGTAACCATTACAGCATAGCAGGCTTTGTTGGGGGAAAAAAAGGACTATAAATTTCATATAAAATGATACGCGTAGCTTTAGTAGGGTTCAAGCCGAGAAGTCTGTAGATTAGATATCCTGGCATATACACCACTTTCTAACCTTAAAGCCCTTTGTGATTGTGTCTGGAGGCCCGCTCATGCCTAATTGCCATGAAGGAATTGTGCTACCAACCATTTGTCTGAAGCACTGGAAGGAAAAAAAAAAAAAAGAGCATTAGCTTGAGTCATGGCAACAGCCACGCACCAACTGGTTTCCCTCCTATCGGCAGCCAATGCAAGATTACAACTGACGGCTCACGTGACTGCCAGCTGAATTCTAAACGAGGAATGTTTCCCTGAGGGCATCTCAGGCATGTACAAGCACTTTCCTTCACTGTCTTGCACAAACATTCACACATGCACGAACAGTCATTTTCAGCACAGGCTAGAACATCAATGACAGGTAGGACAGATTAGTCTACAAATATTACAGGGAGAGAATTTATGCATTAAACACTATTGATCTGATATAAAATGAATGTCAATTACTCAAACTTGTTGCAGCAAGCACGACAGGAAAAACATGCACACTAACAAGAGTGCCACTGCAACGGAAATAGATTGGATGGCTCTCACTGAGAACGCCAGTCTTCCTAAATGCATGACTGCAGGATGGTAAAGCAAGCCGCATTTGAACACACTGTTAGCCTTGCTATAAAATAAAATTAAATAAATAAAAATTAAACAGCACAGTCCTAGTTTTGTCATAGTTGCGCTGATTGCATTAAAAGTATATTTTTAGGTCAAGGTGACTGAAAATGTAAAACATGTCAAATTACATTCTGTTCAATGCAATTGAGTTAGGAATTGCCCATCATAATAGAAAGAAACTTTGTGGGATTTTTAAGCTTCTGAGGTCAAAAAGCAAAAAAACAAACACCCTGTCCTTTTAGAGCAATCACATGCAATGCAAGTTTATAAAAAGCTCAACATAACAAAATAACAAAGCAAAATATATAACATTAAATATTAATGCTTCTCCTGTGCAATGAATATTAACCACATTACACACACAAAAATGTAATGACTGAAGGGTATTTTTCTGCAGAACTTGTAGCTTTACCAAAAAGCAGAGCCACACTTACTTGCCACTACATTTCTCAGTTTTAAGAGATGTGTTAGATGTAAATAAACCCATATAAACCTTGCATGTGGAAACAAAAAGTCAAACCGAACAAACCGACACTTGACAAATATATTAATATCAATGAATTTATTACAATTTACTCAGCTCCAAGGCACGTTACAAGTCTTCTGTTACTACAGAAATGTATAAACAAACAGAGCATTTAAGTTCATGTACAGTATTTTTGCTCTACTCTTAAGCATCCGTGCACCTTTAAAGCAAAAGGAAGGAGAATGAAAAACACGTAGGAAACTATATTTGTACTTTCAGAACACGAGATGAAAGTGAGACATTGTTTGTGTGTGTGTGTGTGTGTGTGTGTGTGTGTGTGTGTATAAAGTACGTCAAAAATATAAAGAGACCAAAAGACAAAAAAAATGCCCACTAACGGTCTATAAACCGAGTCATGCCTCGCGCCTTCCTGTTTACGTTGGTAACTAGGACAAAATACCTCCGGTAACAATCCGGATTTATATGGGGGGAGGGGGGAGGGGGATATCACCTTAAAAGAAGTGCATGAGCCCAAATAAAAACGTGAGCGCAAAGTGCTTCCCCACCGTACCGTTAACACTGCCACCAAAATACACTGCGACCAAACATGTCCAAACAGCCTCCTCCTTCAAATTAGCCATGACATCACACTGCCCACTGTACCTTTGTTTCAAAACACTGAAATATATGACGGAAAGAGGGGTCTCTGTACATAGGACTACTTTGTCAGTTATTCACAACATGTATATAATATACTCGACTCGATTTACGTTTCTGATTCGGGAAGCATAATCATTTTAGGGGTCCCTTTCCTTTTTCACTTTAACGTCCCCGGCCAAAATGGTCGCGATCTCGCCTTGCATGAAAGCCCAAGGCACATTCGAACCTACCAGGGGGCATTTCTCTCCGCTGGGGCAGTACACCTCGCCGGTTGCCCCCTGTGCTTTGATGCTCTCGCGTGAACATGGGAAGCAAAACTTATGGTTGGGAACGGAGGGACACTGCACGAAGTGTGTGTCTTCTAAGCGTTCGTGACAAATGGTACAACACAGCGGTCCGTTGTTTGCCATGGGCGAATCAGGAATGTTTTGTGGGTGCGCTTGCTCCATGTTTTGATGGGATGCGGACTGAGAGGGTGTCCCGGCCATGTTTAACTCTCCGTTACGGGAAGCCAAGCGCCTCTGTCCCGACACGGAGGCAGGCGATACCGGGCTGCTGCTGTTGTGTCTGGTGGACGTGGTGGAGTGCACGGAGTTGTTGTCTTTTGGAGAGTGCGCGTTGCCCAGCGTGTCTGCCACAGACATGAGCGCGGCCATGGGCGACTGTCCGTTCTGTGGAGCCGATTCGGGCGGTGTGGCTCGGCTCGAGTGCACGGGCCCAAGGGGCGGAGGGCCACCGTGCGAGGCCACGAACGAGCCTGACGCCATAGTGAGCTTCAGCGCCTCGCTTTGACTGGCTATCCACTGCTGCCTCTGCTGCTCATCGCTGAGCTTGAGCGCTCCCTCGGCCGAATCGGGTTCAGGCGACGCTTTGCGCTTGCGCATGCCCGGTCTGAGCGCGCTGGAGGACGGCATGGCGCGCGGCATGTTCACGAGCGCTGAAGGCAACAGCGGGCAGCTGGCGTCGATGTAGGGCTGCGGCAGCATCTCGGCGCCAAGTCCTTCCTTAAAGAACCGCACAGTCTCCGGCAGCAAATCGCCCAGCAGTCGCCAGTCGCCGGAACCGTGCTTCTTCTCATATTCCAGATACTTAAAACCAGAAGAGAGTCCCCTGCCATAGTCTTTCATGCAGTCTTGATACATTTGTTTGGCCACACCGGACGCGCTGGAAAAAACGTTACCAGATCCGCTTGGGTATTCAACAAATATTTTCAGCTCGTAGTCCATACCGGGTTTAGACACAGCGTCGAAAGCGAACACTCTGCCTGAAAGTGAATGGTCTTTCTTGAACCTTACATCAAAGGGCGTACAGTTCGAAAGTGTAATCAAAGTGTCCCTTACGATCTTGGGCTTGCTCGCCCAGTCCTCAGCTCTGTTCCGCAAACTCTCGCTAAGTTCGGCCAAAGCCTCCGCGTTGCGCTGCTTCTCTTTCAGATCGCGGTCTTGGTCCGTACTGGACACGGAACCGGGTCTTTTACCTTGCTCCGACATCGCCTGCGACGCCATGGACAAAGCTGTGCTCATGCTGGCTGTTGGAGGGGCTCTGCCGGCCATGCTGTGCTGCGCAATGCCCGCTGCTGATGGAGGGCCGTTCAGCATGGTCTGCGGGAGCAGATTTGGTGGTACGTTCATTTGCCCAGGAACCGTAACCAGGCCGTGGCTTCGGCGAGAGTTAGGGCTCTGGCGGTTAAGCTCGGGAGGCCCGTCGTCTGATTTCGGAAATCCGTTCGGTCCTCCGAGTCCGTTCGGGAGGCGTCCGGTGTGAGCGCCGATGGCAGAGTAATCGAAGCGCGATCTCTCCGTGCTCAGAGAGTAGCGCTCGAGCCCTTGCTGCTGCTGCTTAGACGAGGCGTCCACATGGTTCAGCTGCACCGTCTCCTTAGCCGCCATGGCTGCCTGTGCCTTCACTGTGGGCGGCGGCGCTGGTCCCGGGGATCTCCCCTCTTGGAAGCCATGAGCCCGCTTAAGGTGCCGCGCGGTCTCAATGACAAACTCGATCCGATCAGCGCCTTCATAATTCACGCAGCCTCTGCACACTGGCTCTGTAAAATCCCAAATCATAGCCCACGGCATGCGGGGCAAATCGCAGAGATAACACGACTGCCTCCTCGACGAGGAGACTTGTGCAGAAGACATGTTGAATGCCTCCCTCTCGGATCCGCGATACGGTTGTTTTCGGTCTTTATAACGAAATGAGGAAATATTTTCTCAAACAGTCTCTGAGTCGGAGCTTTATTCTGCAGAAGGACGCGATTTTGGGACCGTGACTCCAGGCGCGCTTCACATTCTGCCTCGCGTGCGGAGTTGGAATTTTGATTGTGCCTCCACGTCCGCGCGCTCCACTCGGAATGCCACCTGGCTGGGCCGGTGACGTCAGCACCACGTTCCGCAGTTCTTCTCCGTTCCGAATCGACACATGCCACTTGTTGCTGTCCGAGCGCGCATGCTCCAACCACTCCCTACACATCTTCTGAATGGACCCAGCAACACACGACACATTGAAAATATGACCAGTTTGTAGGGTCTCATTTCTCCCCAGCATACACACATCAGAACGAGCTGTCTGCCTTTTAATTCGGTAATATTCAGTCTAAGATTTAACAAGATTTAAAAAAAAAAAAAAAAAAAAAAAAAAAAAAGTGCTTACATCAGCAAATACCATCGCTCACCCACCCAGTACAGTGGATGTAATTTCGACTCACAATCCTTTTACACACCCCTCTGTTCTTTGACATAGGAATTGTTTTCTGTATACGTTTAAGCAGTATATATAGACATTTTTATATTTTTGGAATCAAGCAATGTACGTATGTATGTATGTATCTATCTATCTATCTATCCATCCATCCATCCATCCATCCATCAATCATGGTATTATAGTACAGTGCTTAGAAAAGTATTCCCTTTCTTCTTATATGTACTACATGGTACCAGAGATTCTACTGGACTGTAATCAGATAGTCACTGCACATGCAAATAAAGCTTTGTAAGGGCTTAGGCAGTAAAGCTGCATCAAATCCAGCAGCTACAATTCAGGGAATCTTGCACAGGACGTCACTAAAATGTGTCATGAAAATAAAATTTTGCAGAACATTAATTGCTGCTTGTACATTTTCACATTTAGGGTGAAAAAAAAAGATCCTGCAGGGTGTGTTTGGCAGAAACTTTAACTGCAGTAACCTGCAGCGTCTGATTCTGTGTACATACGGTGCAGGATATTTTGCTTTCCTTCTCTCTCCCCGAGAGATTCTCTGCTATCCCTGCAGTACTCTCATGCATACAGATCACACTGTGCCTCGCTGCCTCTCTCTCTCTCTCTCTCTTTCATACACAGCGGAAAGTTTTCAGTGTTCTGCCTTCCTCAGGCCTGTCGTAGGGGTTAACTCTCAGCTTCCGCTAAGCAGCTGGATTCTTGCCAGACTGAGGGATTCTGGGAAAGGCAAGCCTTGCCAAGTACAAACTGCCAACATTAAGCAGGCCTGACAGGCCCCTCTCCTCCTCCAAGCCTGGCAGTGGTTCAAAGTGCTCTTTCATTTGAGACGCTGGCGGGCAGCCAAATGCATGCAGATTTACTTTACCTATTCTCAGATGGAGCTGATAGAGGCCGCCTGCCGTTGCCATGGGGACTAGAGGCTGCTGGAGCAACTCTGTGAGTTACTGCCTCCCTTGGGCTCCTTATATGTGCGTATCTAATACAGACTGCTCAGTAAGCTGCATATGTATGACTTTCCCTTACACTGCCCCTCTCTCTCTCTCTCTCTCTCTCTCTTTTTTTTAAGAATGTGTTGGAAAGAATTTAACCTTTCAATCTCGCTGAGGCTCAGCCAAGGCAGTTGGGTGCTGATGTTTCATTACTTTTAAAATGTCTGTGGCTAAGAGTGTTAATGAAACAATAATTACACAGATATCTTTCAAAAAAAAAAAAAAACACTATTCAAACAATAACTGCAATCTGAAAGCATATCCAACACACTGCTTGTGCAGTACAATATCCTCAGCAGCACACTAAATATCATGCTGAGCACGAAATCTATCCTCTCCAGGATTGCTGATTGCAGAATGACTACAGCATCATTCACATTTCCTGGACAGACTGTATATCAAAGTTTTAAAAAATAATCATAGGCTATGTAAAGCTAAGAATTCAGCCAAAATGCTTCCTTTGGTAGCAACACTGTTGTAGGCCACAGTTTATTTCCTGTTCATTTATTAATGGTGTTTTCCTGAGCTTATGTAATAAAAGATTATGTATGAAAAGGAATGGATGAATTTGTCAAATTGCACAACAAAGCACTGACATGTTCACAATACCAGGAAGACTTCTCCCCTTGCGTAACACACCCTGCACTGCACAGTCACCTACAGAATGGACACCGACATCAGTATTCTGGTCCGTGGCATGTCGTGTCACCCTGACAAGGCTGCAGTTCAGACACAAGCACACACATTGTAGTTATTTATAGTCCAGAACTATTTGTCTCTCCTAAACCCCATTTTTTCCAGTCTTGTGTGCTACTTATAGGGATGCACAAATATGCATTGATACTCAATTTAGTATAAAACATTAAACCAGTTACATATAACAGATGCCTTCATAATTGTTTAAACAGAGTAAAAGTGGTTCACAAAGTCAAATGTTGGATTTGTGATCAATACCAGCCAATATGATGAGTGAAGTAGTATGTGGTTTTGGTATCAGCACACTTTTAGAGGAGCACAGAGAAACAAAACTGAACAATATTGACTACCAATATTAAACAGTGCAATATGCTATGGTGAAATCAGGGGAATATGTTGAGCAATGGAAATATCTCTTGACTATGATATAAGAAACTTTAGTGCATGTGTTCCCATACAGTATATAATGCAACATAACAGACTAAGCAGTGTGTGTGTGTGGTTTTTTTTTAAGATTTGTCAATACCTTGAATGCTCTGGTTGGCTGTCATTGACTGTTGCTATGGCAACTTGCCTTACTCCATCAGGCTGTGGTGGGTGTCTTGTAGATTTCTGGTTGTTAGAGGTCTGTTCTTGCAGCCTACCATTTCCTGCAGAGAGAAAGCAAAAAAACAACACTGGCTCAATCAGCCTGAACAGCGCGCACCTGCCTCACTCAGCATTTTACTCAGTCCGAGCACACATACACAGTGATTCATCATAGATTTGCATTCCATCCAAAAATGCTAAATTTCCAGTAATCACTGGCTCTAGCATTCATAAAATGTGTCAATAACCTATGCAGCTTTCTGTATGCCTAAATTTGGCATTTGTGAGAATGCTAGTGAAGTTGTTATTTTTACAACCAGCCAAGAAGTGACTGTAAATGGGGAAAAAGTCTCTGTAAGTGAACACGAACTTCATCACACAGATGTTTGTCAAGGGAGGGCAAAATATAACTCTGGTCAGATTCCAAAGCCCATTAGAGCCCTAAGAGATTTGTAAGAGGAATGTTCCCCTGCAGCACTAAACACAGACAAAAGAAAACAAAGCTATATAAATACATGGGAAAAGGATTTCTCGCTCCTCCAAAAAACATTACCCTGGCTCCCAAGGAGATCCTGAGTGTAATAATTTCCTCAAGGTTAAAAAGTCACCATAAAAGGGGGCTCCTTCTACTAGAACATCATCATGCCAGGCTGTTCCTCCACACATCGGTGTTTGACAATCAGTGAAGGTAGACAACGAAAAAGCAGAAAGGAAACCAGAGGCCTGGAAACTTCATGATGAGCATAGTTTAACAATGTAGATTAGGTCACGCTACTGCTCTTCTAACAAAGGCGTCCTCATTCTTAAAACAACTGTACTGAGCTGCCTCTAAAAGAAGGACATGACCGTTTAAAAAAAAAAAGGCAATGACACCTTAGTAGATAATGTTACGTGCAACAATAGGATTAATTTCTCGCTGCATGTTTTATGCTGAAATTGCCTGGACTAACACGCAATGCCAGCAAATACTTTTGTAATTGGATGTCAATTTTCTCATGAGAATGTGAAATGAATGTAAAAGAAAAAATAGCAGCAATCCTTTCAATTTTTTACAACTTAAATGTCGTTTCCTTCTCACACTGTGACAAGCCTCTGGTCCCTTGGCTCCATATTCTTCGTGTGATGGTTGCTGTTGTTAGCACATAGATTCCAGCCCCATTTCCCAGCAGCTGGGTGAGAACAAACTCAAACTGTGTTTACAGCTGTAAAACATCAGCTGGAATGTGGCGGACTCATAGCAACAGCAAGTGGCTGTCTTTTCTATTGCCTTTACAATTATTTCAAACACAGACAGGCAAACAATAGACAAGGATTAACACAAAACTGGCACCTTCCCAAGGGGTGGCAGCTCATAGCAGGACCAAAGGGTTAGAAAGAATACCGCAGTCCGCTAGGAGCACAATGGCCTGCAAAATAGACTAGAGGAAACGGAGCTGAAAGACGCAGGGAGTGTAGAAAAAAAAAAGAACAAAACCCACAACAGACACAGCAATCTAATAGGCATAGACTCTACCACGGCTCATGAGTAACCAGCTGTGCATGATCATCCTGAGGAGCTGAAAAGCTGTTTTGTGCTTCACTATGGTGTGATGCATGGCACGGCACTCGCTCCCCTCAGGGCATAGTGGCAGTGCTAGAGGTCTTGGCAGGTAAGAGAACAGGCTAATAATAAAGTCTGCCATTTATTTCACAAAGGGCATCTCAGTGGAATGTAGACAAGCCCCTCTGGGTGACATGGCAGCTGGGAAAAAAACACCAAGATGGTCTCTACTATTCATCCCACTACATATGGGATTGGTGAGGGGAACGGCTTTCTATTTAAAAATATCCAAACTCTTTGCTATTTTTACACTGTTGTCACTGACTATCAGAAGTAATCACAAAATAATGAGGCACTTGTTAAAACATTCTGTGGGACACATATCAGCACAAGTACATGTGTGCATTGACAGTATGAGGCAGAGATACAAGCCAAAGTAGCTAATCAGGAAAGATAAATTTAACTCTCTCAGATAATGTAACTTTATATCTTGTAAATATGAACCTTCTTCTTTCAACTCCCACTATATCCAGGCCTTACATCCTTAATAAATGCAGATCCTGTGACTCAGAGATACGCTGAAATGTGATATACTTTAACCCAGACTTTATGACTAATCCATTCATTACTTCCATTTATTGATTATGAACTCAGCTTAGACAGAACTTCTACAATATCCATATATAATAACAGGAATCTAAAATCTTCTACTAGCATCAGTATTAGTCAAAATTAATATTTATTTAAGATCACTATCATTTTAAGGTCCTGGTCTATTTCATCATATGACCAAAATACTATTTTGCTTCAGCCTAGATAAATAACATGTAGACTGGTTGTGTGTCCCTTATCCAAGTCAAAATGACTGACAATGATAAGGTCTGCTTAGGTTATAGCTAGGAAACAGTCATTAGCAATGGAAAGACTTGCTCAGGGCATTGGCTATTTTTATGTGTATAGTTTCTAGAAAACTTACATACAAGGTGTGCTTGTTTATGTAAGACTACCTTAAAAGCTAATAGAAACTGGAATCTACACTGCATGGTCTTCGATAATTAAAACAGCTCTAAACATTCCCCCTAATGCTTTGATATTAAAAATATCCTTGAGATGTACACCGACTACTGTACGTTTACCCCAGCTCTCATCCCCCAGCATGGATTTAATGTAGGTTTTGATGGTATGCTTGAGAAACAAAAGGCAGTAGAACTAAAAATAGCCCACTGCCTTACAGAGAGTAGTCTGACAGCCGGGGACGGTGAGAGAGCAATCCAGCCGCAGAAATAGCAGGGTTGCCATGACAACCAGGCAGAGCACACCAGCGACAAAATGGCGTCACTAGCTACAGACATCTTAAGCTGGATTTCTCAACTAACCTTGACAGGTACAGAAAAGCAAACTGAACAGTGATGGCTAGATAGTTCTCACAAGCTATACAACAGCAGCCTACAGTAAATACGACTAATACATCCAAGCATGTGAACATCCTTTTCTGCAGTTTCTGGTGAAGTAATCCTATATCAGAATGAGAGCACGCAGGGCCGTATTAGATTCAAGGGAAAAATCTTCCAGTCACAGCTAATGACTTGTGCTCCGGGTATTTAGCACCTTTATTACATCTATACTGGAAAGAGGAACAAAAGCAGGAATGGACAAATGAAAGAAAGACAGCCTGCTAAAAAAAAGAAAAGACGCTTGGCCGAGATGCTTCCCCAAATCCTTCACCAGCCTCGTTCCGTAGTGCGCTTGAGAAACGCTGGTTTGATATGGCTTGAATTTTAGCGTCTGTTGTTTGAAGCTAACAACTGAAAGTCTATATCCAGCATCACCTGCTCAGCCTGCAGTAGCATGTTGAGCTTTCTGAGCTTCTCGAGCAAACACTCAAGGTTTTTTTAAACATAACCTGTCATGAAAACAAGGCAGCATGGCTGAGACGAACTGCACCAACTGTCCGTATTTACACAGCTGCCCAGCAGCCCTTGTTGAACACAAATGTTGTACCCTTAATTAGGTTTACTTCAGAAGACACAGCCATGAATTTTCAATCAAAAAGATCTGTTCCATATCTATGGGCTGTATAAATGAGACAATTGTTTTGGGTTAGTGAACAATTTGTAAGGAATTAAACAACATGATTTTCAATTCTCTGCATTACTGCTTTAGGAAGAAGCACAAGATGCAAAATGATCCAAATGTGTTGAATGTACAGAAAGGGTATGCGAATATGCATGTTTTGCCTCATATGCACATAAAATAATCTCACTTATTTAAGAACCATGTGCTCAGTGAAACATGAACAACGATAATGAATCATAAAAGGAATGGCTGGATTGTGTGTGTTCTTTATGGTTTATTTTACAAATATCCTGAAATCCAATAAATTATTTATCGTAAGATAATTTAACACACATGCTGTTTCTTTTCCACCTACATAACCGAGACGGTCCTGAACATATTGAAATTCATACATACATGCATATGTTATAAATCATTGTTGCATATGCATACTCAAAAATATACAGTAAAAAAAAAAAAAAAGATTAAAATCAATTGTTCAGTCCTCCATTCTCTCCGCTCGCTTCTTCATGGAGCAGAATTTGGAGATGATGCTACTGCCATCAAGTGGTTTCAGAGCGAATGGCTTTTCTGCAGAATATGGTTTACAGCTGGTTCCTGTATTATCATTTTCACTGTGATAAGCACAGTTATGTTACTTACAGAGCATCATGTTATTACAGTCGTGACATAAAATATCTGGAAAGAAGATACTTTGGTAAATTTATGCCCGAGACACACACCTCTGCTGCAATTAATCAAGCAGACGTGGAATGTAATGCCTTCACATCTATTCTCTACCTCTCAGTACATACTTTAAAGTGTGCAGTGTAAGTAAGTCAGACCCACCGTGCTTTGTCTGTGCAGGTTTGCATGTCCTGTTCTGTTTGCTGTAGGCCGCACGATTCCAGTGGGTAGGTTTGGGGATGACATTACGCGGTGCTGGCATCTCTAGCGGACTTTTCCCACCTCCTCTCAGAGGATCCCTGCTTTGCTCCTGGGTAACTAGATGGGGAAAAAAAAAGACAGTAAAAAGAGTGAAAAAGCTAAACAAAGCAAACAATTTCACATGATGTGAAACCTAATAACTTCATTCTTTCATTTTCTATACTGATTATGCATTGCAGGTGCTGATGAGCTGGAGCCAGCTGAAATTAGGTGAGAGACAGGGTGCAGGTACACCCTGGACAGGCTGCTAATCTATCACGAGGGTAACACACAGAGACACAGCCATTCACATTCACACTCACATTCACACCTATTCGCAATTTAGAGTAGCCAGGTGACCTAATCCATGTGTATTTGGACTGTGGGAGGAAACCGGAGCACCCTGAGGAAACCCACACAGGCATGAGGAGAACATGCAAACTCCACACGGAAAGGTTATAATACTTGATATAATTAACACTGTAGATTGCTTTTTTTTTTTTAAATGAATGCCTACAATCCTACCTGTTGATCCTGAATTTCCTGCAGCAGCATTTTCCACAATATGAAGCCTGCTAAACCCTGGCCTGTGTACAGACTCTGGCAGGGTTACACCAGAGCCTGTATGATGTGTGGATTGTGAGGGTGGGATGGCACGTGCTGTTACGGCATCCAGAGCAGAGCCCAAGAGACGGTTCTAATAGAAAGCCAACAAATATATAAAAATATTAAAATAAAGCTAAAATGTGAATTGCACTACATCTCATAAGAATGATTTCATATCGTTATTAGAAATTAATAACGAGCTCACAAATCTTGAGAGCTATAAGTGAGAAAGTGAGCAGGACCCTGGACCTGCAGCTCAAGCTGTTGACTTTGGATGGTTTCCAGATGTTGAAGCCTCTGCTGGGTCAGTACATTCAGCTGTTCCTGCAGCTGGACCATTCTGTCTGCACTACTGCCTGATCTGCTCTCTGATGCGTTGTTCACTCTGCCTTCGGCTTCCTGGAGTCGCCGCAACTCAGATGCCACCTGAGCTACACGAGCCTCCATATCACTCTGGGCCTGTTAATTATATATTAAACACATTGTTAGTCTGTCCTGTTTATTCATTCATGAACAGTTTATTCATTCAAAAGAACAGTAAGGTTCAAAGGACAATTGTAATCACAATAGTAATCAGTCTAGGATAGGGAATCAGGCAGGGATAAATAATCATGTTTGGCCCCTCATGCCTCAGCCACTCTCTCCTCTACAGTCGAGGCCTTAAAAACAGTGAGCAAATATCACCTGAACACATAATTTCCACATTACTCCTAATTAGCAAGGACCCACAAACTTCCCTTATAATCAGGTACATATTGGTAGTTAACTGTACAGACCCATGATAATAATAACATATATACACTAAAAATAAAAATCGACACACTTGCTCACATAATTAGTCTGAAGACCTTAAAATGCTTAAAACAAAACAGTGCAATTTTAATCGCAGTTTTTCTCTCCTATAATTCAAAGAGGTGCTGGTCTTATCACTATGACAATGAGATGCCATTGAGCTTGTATCACATATTTGGTGGTCCATATACATCAGGGATCATCAGTTCCAGTTTGGAGATTTTCCTGCTCAAAAACACCTCACCAGTTAATCACCAGTTTAATAAATGTGTTAGAGTAGATGTGAAAATGATGATCCCTAAGGTATATCTGAGCTAGGTTTTCAAATTAGGCCGTACAGCCTCAGTGAAGTGTATCTAACCTAATAAAGGGGAAGTTAGGCTAAAAAACTAACCAATTAATTCTTTCTTAATATATTATTGCTTTTTATTATATAGACACGAGTGTTTTACTGGGAAATACGCCACTCAAACTACATCCAGGACAATGAGTAACATATTTTTCAATATGTCACTCGTGACGATATCGATGAATTGTTTTGATAAATTTGCGTACTTTTTGTTTGTGAATGTGTCT
>JAOTRR010000002.1:16424978-16440966 GCA_028570945.1 Gogo arcuatus
TGCAAAGCTGTGCAAATGCTGTAGAGCAAAGATGCCTTCAAAATTAATGAAATTAAATGTTTCTACATTTAAAAAAAATACTATAAAGTAGTAAACAGTATTAACTGAAACAAAGGCAGTATTTGGTGTGACAACCTTTTGCTTAAAAAAAAAAAAAAAAAAAAAAAAGTACAAAAAAATCAGATACAACATGTGCAGGTGGTGCAGTGGTTATCACTGTCGCCTCACAGCAAGAAGGTTCCAGGGTCGAACCTCACGGCCGACGTGGGCCTTTCTTTGCATGTTCTCCCCATGTCTGCTCTGGTTTCCCCCAAAGACACGCAGGTTAGTTCAACTGGCTACTCTAAGTTGCCCATAGGTGTGTATGCGTACCTGCCATCAGCTGAGGGTTTGGGTCCCTCTGGTGTGCTATAATCACCCACGAGAACTCATGGAAGCTAGTTGAGAAATTTGCAGAACGGCTTCCTGCATCACTGACCCTCAACTACGAGGACGGCGACAGACAGACAGACAACGTGTGAAGTTTTACTGAGCATCTTGCAGAACCAGTCACAGCTCTTCTGGAGACGTTGACTGTCACACTTTCTTCTTATTTTGCAGCATGTTCATTCATTATGTTCTGTTGTCTAAAAATTGGTCTCTCTCTTACATTATATCCTGCTTTCTTTACTGACATACAAACATTTTTCTGTAACGTTTAATTTCTGCCGCAAAACTAACGTTTGGAAATTTGTACTGACTCTATAATGCACAAGACATAAAATAAAAAGCTATAACAAAGTTTGTACTAAAAGAAAAGAGTGCCTAAGACTTTTGCGCAGTAATGTAATGTGTAAGTTTATACACCAGAGAGAATAAAATACCTGTGGGTGAAGCTGAATGTGTGTTTACAGGAAGCACAGGAGGAACCAGCAGCTCCTCCAATCCATTTTCAGCCAAACAGGAACCATGAACAGAGTCTGAAAGTCTCCGCACATAAATATTAACATCTCTGTGGCAAGATAATCCCGACTCCATATTTTCCCTCAGGTTTTTCTGTCTCTTTTGGTCAAAAACTGCTTTAGTGGAGCGAATTAAAACATCAGCAGCGTCAGAGCTGGACGTGGACTCATCCACGTTCATGCTATTTAGTGCGTACAAGTCCATTGTCTCTAAATACCAGATATAACAGAGATATTAGTTTATATTGCGTTCTAATGATGTGTGTTATGTATATTATTAGACTCTGTTTATTGAATATTTTAATATTAAGGCATATTATTCAACAAAACGTACAGTACCAACGAGTCGGTTACACTTCTGTCAGGTAAATTAGCTAGTTAGCTAACTAGCCGGCTAAAATGACCATAATTGCTTGTGGTTGGTAATAATATCAGTTGTAGACATTCATTATGTAAACAAGCGCTAAGAGAAAGCAGTTATTCACCTGTCAGTCCACATGTACACAGAGCTGGTTTGTTGGCGTTAGTTTTGAATTTGGCGCCGCTGGTGCAGTAACGTGCTGCTGTGGGACTCAACACAGGATCATGTTATAATGTGAAGCCGAGCGCAGACACCGGTGTGTGTGAGAGTGTGTGAGTGTATAAAACACACTGTGTCACTGCACACACAGCACTAGGGCCTGGAAAACTCTCTACAACTCAACAGTTTATACAGATCAAACCCACAACAACTGCCCCTGACAACAAAGTTGACAACAGATGTGAACCTAGACACCGCAAGACATTGTCTCATTGTCTCATTTCAAAATAAAAGTACTGCCCTGTTCGTTTGGTGTGTTTCTTTGGTTGAGATACTCCAGGTCTATATTTCCAGAAGTTGTACAAGGTCAGCATTTAATAAATAAATAAATAAATAAATAATCAGATTTTCAGACATTGATTACTTTTCTATAACCGAACCCCTAACAATAGTTCTGTCTGTAATTCAAATAACAGGTTTATGTGCTCATTGTAATACTTTAATACTTTTTTAATAGTAACAACTCATTCACTTGTATAGCAGACACTCACATAATCTAAATCTGATCATAAACAGCTTGAAAATCCTGTAATATGTTGCAGCAGTGTCTCAGCAGTTAAGGCTCTGGGTTACTGATCAGAAGGTCAGTTCAAGCCCCAGAGCTGCCACTGCTGGGCCCTGGAGCAAGGTCCTCTACCCTAAAGCACATCATAGCTAACCCTGTGCTCAGATCACAGCTTCCTAACAACCTGGGAAATGCAAAGAAAAGCATTCCACTGTGCTGTAATGTATATGTGACAAATAAAAGGCTTCTTCTTCTAATCTTTGACATGGTGAAGATTTCTCTAAGGAGACATTTAGTTAGCATTTGTGGAAGGAGGTGTGGGTGTGTGTGTGTGTGTGTGTGTGTGTGTGTGTGTGTGTGTAAAATTTAAATTAAACTGTAAAAAAAAAAATTATGTATTTGTTGTGAAGGATTATTACATTTAAAATACAGTCAAAGCAAATTATAACGCCCCTAAGATTAATATCAATTTTGTGAGCAGTTTTAGTTTTGTTTTTTTTTTTAAAAAACAGACATTTCTTTCCAGAAGGTTTTTATTTATTTATTTATTTTTATTTTTTTATTTTTTTTACACTCCAGAAAAATCCGGTCCACACATCGGGCACTTTAGCGCTGTGGATTACGTCACTGACAGAGTTGCATTCGCAAAGTAATCTTAATTTCCAAACGTTATTTTCGACATAACAAATATTGGCGTATATCAGCAGTTTATTAAAAAAATATACGTAAATAATTTATGTACTGTTACATTCTTTCAAGGGTGCAATTATATTTAAAACACACAAGAGTAGTTTAAAAAAAAAAAAAAACGAGTCTATTTTTGTAGCGAAAGTGCGACAGTGAGGTGTCGATTTTTGCCTCACGTACCGTCACATGCCCTTTAGAGGCCCTGCAGTGTGAGCGTGTGTCGTCTGTCAGATCTGGGGTAAGAAAGATCATGCTGTACTGTACATACTGACACACATCACTTATATTGATTTGTTAAACTGTCATTAGTCTCGTTAGTGGTTTTGAGCGACAGATATGAGCTAGCTTTCAATCTACACAGGTCACTGTAGCTTAATCTGTAGCTATAGGTACTGTGTATTTGTGCTGAAATAAAAATAAAACGTCATAGTTTTATATCAGTGTAATTATAGAGTATATGTCGGTGACTGTGTTTGTTGTTTTCATTCTGATGGATAGAACAAGGGTTTGGACCATGGCTGCTCAGGTCACAGAATCGGATCAAATTAAACAGGTAGATACAAATCATTCAGGAAAAACAAGTTCACATGGGCTTACTGTCGGTTAAATAATGTTACAGTGTTTTAAACACGTTTTATCTTTCAGTTCAAGGAATTTCTTGGCACCTACAACAAACTGACCGAGAACTGCTTCATGGACTGTGTGAAAGACTTCACTACAAGAGAGGTCAAAGCAGAAGAGGTGTGAAAGTCACCAAGATCAAAGGAAAACTGAAACACAGTTAATATGTTGACACTGAATTATTTGTGTTGTCCTTAGTGCTTCTGGTGATCATTTGTAGGCTGGTGCTCTCTTTTCACTGTTCCTGTGAGAAGTTAGAGGTTGTGTGCTGCTCTGCCGTTACAGTGCTGTTACTGTCTCTGACATAAGGGATAACGGCAATGTTTCACTGATCGCTTCTAAAAACAACAGAGAAAGAGCTTCTTTTCTTATGCCAGGATCAGACTACACAAATTCAGCCCGATTTTGATACGATTTTGTCGTGGATGACCAATTCTCAACGTCGGGAACAGGCCTTGTAGTGTGACGTAATCGAAGAACAGCTATGTGGCATCTGGGAATTCCTACGACTCCCCGATGAAAATTCTAGCATGTCAGAATTTTTTGTATTTTCTCACCTAGTTTGATAACTCTTACGAGGCGTTCCTTAATGTTCTTTCGTTAGCCACCACTGACAATTTCTTGACCGTCCTCCCTGATGACATGCAAGGACATGAACAATGATTGGTCAGGGTCAGACTTGTAGTGTTGCCAGTCTCCCAGCCAAGCTATGGCAAGAATTTACGGCACTGTGATTGCCTAGTCTGACATGGTGACCATCGTGAAAGACAAAAATATCATGTAGTCTAATCCTGGCATTACTTGCCATTTTCCAGAGACTTTCAGTGTCTTATTAATGAATCCAACATAGAAGTAATGGAGACAGCAAATGTTGGACAGCAAGTTCCAGAATGCCATGCAGCTGTATGAGTTTATGCTTGGCTAGTTTGTCATCTATAAGATGACGAGGACATTGGTGTTGATGTGGTGTTAGCATGAAAGCTTTGAAGCTTTGGAACCTTATCTATTTGAGTAGAGTGTAAAGATGAGGAGGTGGAAGAGCTGTACAGACTAAAGTGCTGCTGCGTCACTCACATCACTCTCATCACTAAGTCGGTGCTACTAGTAGAGGGCTAGAGTAGACAATAAATGATTAAAATCAACATATTTTTCCACCTGACCACATTTTAGCTTCAGTCTGATTGTATAAGCAGCAGTCTTTTCTCAGTGGGATCATGCTCAGGTTGTGTTTCTTTCTTTTCAGACCTCATGCTCTGAGAGCTGTCTACAGAAGTATCTGAAAATGACACAGCGGATCTCAATGCGCTTCCAGGAATATCATATCCAGCAGAATGAGGCTTTAGCAGCCAAAGCTGGCTTATTAGGCCAGCCACGATAGTCGACTACAGTGTATTTTACAGACTTGTGTCCTCAGACTGTAACTCGCCCTGCCTGCTTTATACTGGACTGATGAGGCAGAGGACAGCGTGTCAGAAGATGATGTCCTCCTACTGGGTTCAGATCCTTAGCGATGGTGGGAGGTCCGTTTCCTGTTCTTCCAATTGTGAAGACTCACCAGGTCTTATTTGGGCATAATGGGAAGGTAGTGTTTTGGTTTTTTTGGTTGTTTTTTAAGTAGTCATGGCCTATTTATGTAATCACTAAAATGTATGTAACAAATAAAACAATAAGCCAGATTTTATACAGACTATATTATTCATCTGTCTGGTCTATTACCTACAGTATATACAGTATGTGGTGGACTAAGGGCCAGCACCAAAGGTGTGTAAACACCCCTTTGTAATTGTATTATTATTATTATTATTATTATTATACTTTGACAAAGGAGTCTATGACAGCCCATAGAACACACTGTACACATTTATGAAATTTATCACAGTGCTAGAAGGCAGTCTCAGCTACCTACCCAGCAAGTTTGTGTTTCTCAAGCAATAAAAGCCACAACTTTGAAAAGTTGCAAAAGTGCAAAATTGGACATAGTTTGGAAATAAAAACTCCACACCACAATTCCTCTTTTACTGGGTCATGCCAAGTATAACTTATACCATGATTTTCCTCCATTTTGAATTTTTTCAAACCCAATTTTTTCACT
Source organism: Gogo arcuatus (assembly GCA_028570945.1). Lineage (NCBI taxonomy): Eukaryota > Metazoa > Chordata > Actinopteri > Siluriformes > Anchariidae > Gogo > Gogo arcuatus. Next base: position 16,430,405 of record JAOTRR010000002.1, read on the forward strand.
TCTCATACAAATTTTGTTCAATCATCATGAAATTTGGATCACAGCATTGTGAAACCAACCTGAAGAAAATGTGTTTCTCGGATTTTTGATATGCGAAATGGTTTGTCCATAACGTGCAAACAAATTTAATGGCAAATTTGCCAAACAAGGTGTGAGGCCATTTATCTGCAACGCTTTTACATATTGACATATGTTTAGTAATATGACCTGATGTTAACAAAGAAGGTTTGAGTTCATTTGTAACTTGGAAGGGTTACTGAAAACAGGACATCAGGCAGTATCTCAGCAACCGCTTGACATAGCAATCAAATTTTGTACATCTCTTTGGGAGTAAACACTAATGGTCCCAGTGACTTCTGGTCTTATTTCACCATTAAGGGGTGGGGCCAGAAAGTGCTTATTATAATTCTATAATATAATTTTTATAATAAATATATAATATACATTACAGGCATTTAGCAGACGTTCTTATCCAGAGCGACGTACAAGACCCTGATATACCCTCAGCAGTGGGCAGCCCAGGGAGCAGTTGGGGGTTAGGTGCCTTGCTCAAGGGCACTTCAGCCATTCCTGTTGGTCCAGGGAATCAACCCGGCAATCTTTTGTTCCCAAAGCTGCTTCTCTAATCTTTAGGCCACGGCTTATATTATTATAGTTACTATATAAAGCCTTATAGGTCACATGAACGGAATGAGTCAAACATAGCCATGAACAACTTCTGAGAAGGGAACAAACTTGAGCTTTGTTCTAAGTTGAGTAGAGAATATCACATCTCTGAGACTATTATTATCTGAGACATGAACATATAAAAGAGAAAAGTAGATCTACCATTTATTATTCTACCTTCTATCCACCATTAAAGTCCTCAATTCAGCCAATCAAAATGGTTGCACAGGCAGAAATGAATGCAAACTTTCAATCAGAATGTCCTACTCAGACCTCTTGTGAAATTATGACCAAATATAATAGAGAACTGTACAATACTTTCCTATTTCTAAACGGTAATTGGACATGGAACACAACTGTAAAACAGAACACCATAAAATAAGTTCACTTATGTAGGTGTAAATGAATTTGAGAGTTAATTACAGTCAGTATCCTCTGTTTTACACAGGTTTAAAGTACACTGAGGCAGGAGAAGACAATGCGTGATTCTTATTTCTTTAATTGCACCTCATTTCCTAACCTCACTTCTTAACACCTCCCTCTTAGGAAGTGAGGAAAGGATGCAAATAAAGAAAACAAGCAGGAATCCAGGACAAAGGTAACTGTAAAATGAGAACATTTTTCACTTTGTGTGTGATTGCTTATTAAATTGGACACATACATCACCTTCAGACACACATTAATGCTTTAATCTATACAAAAGTCTATTATGACTCCTTGTATGTGGACTTTTTATTCAGGCAAGTTTCTCTAACTTATCCAAAGTTTTTATTTGGACCAGTTTTTAATCTAGGGCATATTAATTTAGCTTGATTGATCATCATTGTAAGTGATCTTGTCACCTCACAGCTCAATGCTCCAGGTTTGATCCACAACTAGAGAGAGAGATTGCACGCGCACGCACGCACGTGGTTTCATGCTGTCCAGCATGAGCTTCCTCCAGGTTCTCTGGTTTCCTCCATCTCCCAGACTTAATGCTAGTAGGTGAATTGGCTATTCTAAATTTCCCCTAGATGTTCGTGTGCACGCACGTGAACTGGTGTCCCATCCAGGCTATAAGATAGCATTAAAACAAATTAATTGGCCTACCTTATCTAATGTGTTACTTGCTACTAACCCTTTGGATAGTTCAAATCTGGGGTTGTGAGATGATGAAAATGACAGTGGGATAAGCCCTGTACAGTTTTCCTGTGTAAAGGGGGGGGGGGGAGAGAAGACAAAAAGAAACTGAAAATAAAATGAGAGAACTGTCTTTCATAACATTGTTTCCTTCTAGTCAGTGAAGGAAAGTGTAAAAAACATTTCTGCAGCAAAAATTAAATATCCTAGGGAAAAAGTCATTAATGCACTTCTAAACCTTTTGGCCGTATTCAAGAAATCATGTAAAGGTGTAGTAGTCCACAGCTTCCTTCATTTTACTGTGCAGAAACATGTTCTTCACCTACACCAGTGGACCATGCATACATTTACATACCATAGTGATGAATTTAAAGATACAGTATGTTGCTGTACTCTTATTCAGCACACATCTTTCAGAGCAAATGGCAAGTTGTGGTTTAGCCATTCTTTGCATAGTACACTGTTTATTTACTCTACTCCTAAATTTAGACAGTGGAAATCATCAGACTTAGATGCACACAAGACAAATACACAAGACATGACCTCAGGAAAGTCATACTTTTAAATAAAAATAGGCTGAGGTTCTTTAGTTTATATTATTAAATCAATATTAAATCCTAAATCCAGTTTGGTCCAAATAAAAAATAAAAAAATAAGCAAAAAAGCACAAGAATATTTCAAAGTTTTATTAGAAATGAGAAGAGCTCTGCTTATTTTACATAAAGATACAATGGCTTTGATTAGGAACCTAATGCCTTCATTCGTTCATCCAGGAATCCAGTAAAAATTAATTTTACTCACAGGGAAGCAGTTCTCATTATTTCTGCACATCATCACCTATAGCGTATTCAACATCCTGGTGGGTTCACTTGTCTATAGGGCTGAGATTAGGCTCCTGTTGATGACCAGTGGTTGATTATATACAGTAAAGTGTGCTAATTCCTCTACCAACTTGCCATAGAAAAAAGTTTAATATACAAAGATGTATTGTTTAAAAAATAATATAAATCATTTACAGTTTGTGTAAAATGTATTTTTCAAATACATGGTTTTGGAAGATCTATATACAAAAGAAATCATCATAGTAAGAAACCCCTGGGCTAAACATACACATCCATTATGCAACTTTTATTCAATTGGTTGAGAACTCAGTGTTGGAACAATAAGAACAAATTGCTTTAACACAAGTACTAGCAAATCTGAACTTGAGCAGGGCAGGTCACCAAGTAATGGTGGTCCATAAAGGTTTCAAAAAAATCTTAAGATCATTGGGCCCAAATGGAAAAAGGGGAGAACAGGAGTGGGAACAATTTACTGCACAGTAGTTACCCAATTGTGACTTCACAGTCTAACTCGTCCACCATATTCTTTCATTAATCTACTTTCTCACCATTGACCAAATGAATGTGGGAAGCTTTTCATTTTGGAAAGAATACAAAAACGCTGTTCATTGTCTGAATAAATATACTTAACAAGTTGCAAGATAATACCTTTATTTTACACAAAAATTCAGACCTAGAAATATTTCATTAAATAATTTCACGGCTGTAATATATACCTTTTGAAATTTCATACTAAAATAAAACTCTGCAATTACATATAAAAAGACAAAATACACTCGCAAAGGAAATTAGTCCACTGAAAACATTTTTTGTCCTGTGTTCCACTGTAAACATTTTCTTTCATGTTTTTTTTTTTAAAAGACAAAAATAGAGTTTTGCATATTCATCTGTGCTCACACACTATCACACACTACAAAGAGTGGAAGACACCAGCTGCAGTTTTCAGTAAACTACATTCCCTTTTGCAATTGACTTTGTCCCACTTTTCCAAAATAGGGCACTCTGCTGTAACATGTGTACTTTGGCAGTTCTGATGGAGCAAGCGCACAAAATTGACCTTTTCTTTTTCCTAACCATGTCCAGCTGGTTAAGTGACCATATCTATACAGGGAGTTTATTCTGGGATTTTACAATGTTGTGATAAAAGCTTTCTGAACAATTACTGCATCCAAACCAGCCTGTGTGAGACAGACTGTAAGAGGAGGCTTCTGTTTTGGGCCAGGTTGAAGGAAGAGAAAGAAAAGTGCCATTGTATTGTCTGTGGATGGATATTTCTTAGATAATTTGTTTTTTTTTTAAACATTCAACCCTCAGTGAATCCGTTTCCTGATGTGGAAAGTGGCAGCAAGACGGAGCAAGAGGCAGGATCAGTTTACAAAGTGCAGGAGGTGGGAGTGGCCACAAGGATCAGGGGACGGGAAAGGGTGGAGGAGGCAGGGCATCGAGTGCTATGGCTGCTTGCTCTGGCTCATCAGTATGCACGTCTCCATGGAGGCAGCAGAAATGCTGAGAAGGCAGAGGTGGGCAGGGAGGAGGAATAAACAGGCGTGGTATCTTATCACCTGCACTCCACAGCTACAGTGTTCTGAGTGGGCGAAGCTGAGGAGGGACTCATGCCTGTGTCTGATGAGCCAGAGGATGTAGATGCTGTGGTGTGGGACACTGCCAAGCACACAGGAAACTTCAGTTAATTGCACATACACACCAGTGAACACTGAATCTGCTCTTTCATTTTTCTCTCACTTAGAAGACAACAAAACCATACCTTCTCTCTCCTTCTTTTTTAATCTCTTCCGCCTCCTGTCGATGGAGGCCACTTCAGATTTCAAGGACATGTAGTATTTTCGGATTTCCTGAAGTTTCTCTTGTAGGAAAGAAATTCTCTCAGTGCTTGACATGTTGTCTAGCTCATCTGCAAAAATCAGTAAACTGACCAGTGAGAGCAAGTACACTTTACCTGCAACCAGTTTGAGACAGCACACAATGTATGGAAACCTAAAATACAACAATTTACACAGAGCAACCCACGTGAATTAACGGGACTTACTCAGCTGGAAAGTCCATTTGTATGTGCGTGGAGAGGGGAAGGACTGCTTGTCTTTGTGCTTGTCTTTTTCCATGTCTTTGCTGCTGGGAGATGCGTGGCCAGGAGAGCGAGAGAGCTTATGGGCCTTGGCCAGGCTGGAGTGTTTTACTGGAGTCAGTTTATTAGAGGTGTCCATGGCAGACAGGTCTTCACTGTCACTGCTGTGACCTGAAGAGAAACGCAGCAACATCAAGTACTGTCCAAAACCTAAAACAGTCCTAAATCAGCTATTTGCCATGACGGAGTGATTAGAAAAATGTACGAAATGTCATCTTCAAGCATTCAAACAAATTTAAGTTTAAGTCTATTTAGATGTTCGCATTGATTTCCAATGACAGTTGAGACTTTTAGACATATACAGGAAACATGTTACGATGAAAGACTGACTAATGAGGATTTCACAAACTTTAACCTACTGGAGCATGATTACTTATTTTTTGCTCACTAACTTCAGGAACCAGATTATCACCCTAAACTACTTCACTAAGATCTATCATATTGGAAAAGACTGGGCAATATGATGATATAATTTATCACAATATCGTTATTATATCACAACATGCTTTTCTGAGACATCACAGATACTGTGAAATCTTTGACATTTTTATTGTTTATTTAATAATTAAACTTTGAAGCAGCTGATTTTATGGTAACATTGTTCAATTTGCAAAGTTGTAAATTATTAATTTATTTTTTGAAGACATTAAATCATCAAACTCAGTTTTGTTTTTTTGTTTTTTAATGCATCACTTTTTTTGGCAGCTTGTTTGCAAAGGTAAATATCTTAATACAATATTGCACATCATAGAAATATCTTCAAGTGTTGTGATATCAGTGTTCTCATATCATCCTCCCTTACTTTGCAGCATGCTAAAGCTCTTCTTGTCTCACCATTCACTGGTGCAAATGAGCCTGAACCAAATGACATTCCTATGCTTGCACTGTCTGCTATCAAGAGAATGGTCCTTTGGATCCACATCTACACATTCCCTTTTAAAAAAAGTGCTTACCTGCTCCATTCTTTTCTGCAGCAGAAGCAGTTCCTAGCCGCTTCTGGTTACGTTTCTGCTTCTTAGCAGATGAGCCACTGTTGCAGTCGTGCAATCTTTTCTGACCTAAAGTGGCACATAACTTAAACATTAAAGTTGTACAGGACAAAAGGCCTGGTCACACACATCCTTAGCATCTAAACGTAGGGAAAATGTATGGGCAAGCTCACACCAACCTTTGTCCTTGGCATCCCTCTCCTGAAGGGAAATGCTGGAGTTGCTGGAGCTCGCGCTGGCGTCAAAATTCTCACCGAGCCCCTCGTGTGACTCGGCCATGCTGTCTGCCTCAATGGTGGCATCGCTCTCGCTTTTGGTGCTGTGAGACTCATCTGGGCTAGGGGCAGAGGATGAAGAACACAACTGAGGAGGCGCTGTTGTCGTCAGGCTGGGAGGCAGATGGAAGGAGGGACGCTGGGGTGGCACCTGAGCTATGGCAGAGTTGGGAGCATGAGCCTTCTCCTCCCTCAGCACCAGTAGCTCCTCTCCTGATGGCTTCTCCTTCTCTTCGGGGTCGTCTAGGTCTACCTCATGACACACCAGTGCCTCTGGGCCTATCTGAGGCATCATCTCTTCGTCGGTGATTGCTGAAGAGTCCTCCTTCATTGTGCACACGCTTGCAAGAGGTTCTACTCTTATCTGGACTTCTTTGGTAAGAGCAGGCATTTCTGTTTTGACCTCTGGTTCTTCGGAAGGGGCTACTACTGCTGGAACTGATGGTGGAAGGGGTTCTTCTGTTTCGTGAACATCCTCCGTCGGTCTTTCAATGTCTGATTTCTTCTCTGGTGACAGAGTTTTGGGTTCTTCTTTGTGCTCAAGGCGAATCTTCTTGTCTGGAGTCCAGTGCTCTGTGGCTTTGCGCTTGGCTACACAGCTCCTCTCTGGAGGACCAGTGTCTTCAGTGGCTGAATCTGTGTCAGAGCCAGCTGTTTGAGGCACTTGCTCTGTAGGGCTGATGCGCTCGCTATCCTGAGGCTTCTTAGGCTGACGAGGAGGAGTACCAGGCACCTCAGCCTCAGCGTGGTTTGTTGTAGCAGGCAGCTGTATCAGGGTCTCAGACCCAGGTTCTCTCTGGCGAGCCCTTTTTGCTCTCGATTTGGGAGATTTGTCACCAGAATCTGGTGACATTGCCACTTCTTCCTCAGGTTTCTCCACCTCACTTCCCTCCAGCAGTTGTGGTTTCTCCTGAGGCATGGTGGGACACACTGGCTCAACCTCTGCAGCCTCCAGTCTTCCTTTCTCCTCCTGCCTTTCTGCTTCCTTCTCCTCCTCTTCCTCCTGCTTTCGCGCTGTAGCAGGATCAGTTGTTTCTGCCCATTCAGGTTTCTTCTCAGGAGTGTCTTCACTCTCACTTTCTTCCGACGAGTTTCCTGAATCTGCAGAGAGAGAGAAATTTTTTTTACATAATTGCTTTTCATTCCAATGGCTTAAGATCTTCACTATGCTCAAATACTCTTCAAACATACCATTAGACGCCCTGTCAGAATCATACATCCCAGAAGTTTTCCTAGTGTGCCGACGAGGAGTTCCTGTCAGAAAATATTCATTATTGAGAACCAACATAGCAAAAAGAGCTGTAAAAACAATGGATGCCTGTACAACCAATCTGACAACAGCGCAAAGTCTTACCCTCTCCATTGGGTAGAGTGGAAATATCTGAGAGACGGGAAGTTTTGGTGCCAGATCTGCTCTCACTGTTAGGAGTTCTGGATACACTGCGGGAGGTGCTGGGAGGGGTGGACTTCAGTGGAGGACGGCCACGTTTTGCCGGTTTGGGCTGTTTGTCGTCCTCCTTCTCCCCATCATCTTTATTCTGTTGGAAATGGTAGAACTGTTAAATTGTGTTCCAGTGCATGGTGTTTTGTAGAACTCCAAACACCTTCATTTTGGTCTCCTACCTTCACTTTCTTTTTCTGTCTTCTCTTTGTTCCTCCTTTATCGACAGGCCATATTATCCTATCTGCTTTAACCCATTCATCATATCTGTCACACAGAGAAATTCAAATAAAACCTTTGCACATGGAAAAAAAAAAAAAGAAAGTCACAAATTCAAAACCAAAGGATGAACACCAACGGTGGCATAGACCACTAAAGCAACACTCACTCATACTACATATATACTATTTGCCTGAAGGAAAATACTTTGGTTATGGTGTTGCTGACCAAAAATATTCTGGATATCGACCAGAGGACAGTCAGACAGCCAAGAGAAGTGCTGCTTCACATGAAATCAGTCAAGTAAGCGAACCCTTTCTCCTGTATCATCATGTTTGTCCCCATATCCTGTTTGCAGTGTATTGATCCATTAAAAGCCAGTTCTGCCTTCATAAACAACCTACCTCACATTCCACCCATAGTAATGGACCAGATAGAGGACTTCTCCATCGTCAGTCTCTGTGTTCTTAATATTAGCTTCATAGATTTTCTGTGTCTTTCCCTTGCCGTATTTGACCTTGACTTTTGTCCCAGTAACTGAGTGCTCAGACTCATCGCCATCTTCATCCTCCCTCTCATCTCTGAAAAATAAGTCAAAGACAGGACTTCTTAGTCAACTAAGATGTGGGAAAACTGAACGAATGGAACATTGAAAAATGTAATTTAGAATGGGAAAAATCTTTTTAATGACACAAGAAGCAACTCTAAACAAAATACAATTAAATGCTGTCTATCACTTGCTTACAAGTGGAACATTTTCACATTCTATTATATTTATAGAACATAGTAGTGAAACAACCAGGAAATACACAATGGAAAGTCAGCATATTTAGCGAGCCACTGTAACTGAAACCACAGAAGGCAATCAGACAGCCAAGAGAAGTATGACATCATATGGCCTCAGTCAAGTAAGCGAAACCATTCTCTGGCATCATCATGTTAACTCTGGGGTCTCAAATAGCTACAGTGATAACCAAATTTGTGTACATACCTAAAAACAAGGATCCTTTTAAAACAAATCAAGAAATAAAGCTGAATTTGATGGTTATACATAGCATAAATGCTTGCTGTGCAATAACACTGGTTAGTGGCTGATCAACAATGTACCTTTCTCTGAGTCTGGATTTTTCACTGTCATCATCATCATCATCATCATCATCTTCTTCCTCCTCCTGATCCTCTTCATCAGAGTCTTTGTCAGACTCTTCTAGACGCCGACTGCGTCGCTTCCCCAAAGTATCTCCGTCTACCTTTTCCTTCTGTTCCTCTCCACTGCCTTCTCCTCCTCCTCGTACTTCTTCATGCTTCTTCTCCTCCTTTACCTTTTCCTGTTTGACAGGCTCTTTCCCTTCCATTTTCAATGGAATCACTGTACAGCGCCGTCGGCCCTGCAAAGAAAGAAGCACAAAAAAAAAAAAAAAAAAATCACACAATCCATGAATGGATTTAGAAAATATCCATGTCATTAGATAACTCCACGCCAGTAGAGTGACATTTCCCTATAGAAGCATGTAAGATTACAGCTATACAAGTATTATGGACTAAATACCTACTTAATGCTATTAATAAGCAGAAGCCTGAGAAGTAGCCATATGATTTCAATATTTACACAAGGCAGAAACATTTTGATAGGCACTTTGATGTCAGAGAACAGAAAACAGCAATATTTCCAGGGAGTATTGTTTTCCTAGTTAGTATTTCTAAACTGCAGAAGATTATCAAAAGGTTCTATACCTTCAGGCTTTGTGCGAGTTTATGTATAATCTAAAAACAGGGGAAGTTCAGATAGCCAAGAGAAATGTGACATCACATGTCATCAGGACATGAAAGTGAAACCATTCTCTGGTATCATTTGCAGCTACCTCTTAACGAAACATACACTTCAAAACGAATCACAATCTGTATGAATATGCAAGTCTCACTATAAGAACAAAAGTAGATCCAGTAACCTAATAAACGTTATCAGCTACTGTCACGCCATTATAATGCATTACTTAAAATTTTATTTCCCTAAAACCAATAGAAGCCAACACAACACTTACCCGAGGGGAACAAATGTCTTTGCGGCTTTTCTCGTCCTCGCCATCCGACTCATCGCCATCAGGTTTGTCTTTGCTTGCTTCAGGCTTAGCTTTAGCCTGCTGGGTCTCATCTCCCTTTTCTTCACTCTCGACCTCCTTTTTCTGCTCGACACTCTTCACAACTGGCTGAACGACTGGCCGAGGCTCGTTATGGTGCACCGTCCTGAACTGGATCTGAGCTGATCGGCAGTACTCTTCAAATCCATACAGATACCTTAAAAATGATTAGTATAGTTACTTTGTATTCATTCATCCTGGACATCCTGTACAAGATTAGAAACATGCCAAAAGAAAGTAGTTCTTGAAAAAGTGGGTTTCAGGTTAAAGATCTTGTAGCTTTCAGAAGTAAAACCTTGAAGCAGCAAACCTGAAAAATTCCTATTTGCGAGTAATTTACTAATGCAAGTGTGCAAGCATCTGGACCAAAAACTAAGGCCTTTCAGGTTAGAGATGTAGAAAACTAGGCAGCCAGAATAACTTATTTTAACAGGTCTTAATAAATTTTTTTTTAATACTGTTGTGGGGATATTGCCTACTTTCTGTACATTTAAGAATGGCAACAACTACTCGCAAGTTAAATATTTTGATTAAGATCCAACTTCGCATAGACACTTCAGGGTTTAAGAGACTACACAGCAGATGTACATATAAAAACTGATGCACTTGGCACCTACATACAGTACCAGTCAAACGTTTGAACCTACCTACTCATTCTTAAGATTTTCTGTATTGTGACTATTTTCTACACTGTAGAACAATACTGAAGACATCAAAACTATGAAATAAC
>JAOTRR010000002.1:16463884-16475596 GCA_028570945.1 Gogo arcuatus
TATATATATAAATAAAAATATATAAATAAAAATATACATATATATAAAATGTTGTAAAAAAACTCAATCCATGCAGACTCTGTTTAAGGCATATGAGAGGAAAACCTGACACCATCTTACATATGAAATCCCTGATGGGTCCACCATGTACAGCTGAGGCCCATCATCTTCATCATAAGAGCCAAGAATGAAACTAGAAGGGGGAAAAAATCACAGAAAACATCTTTTTCAAATCTCCAATACTTTTTTAAACATAAAAACATCTAATACTTTTATTGATATTGTTGCATGATAATCCTGTTTTGTATTCATTTTACCTACCTGCATCCAAAAGGACGTACAGCGCTGTATAATGTGTAGGCGTGGACATACATGGCGACTCTGTCTGCTAGATGCTTTTTGGAAAATGAAAGAAATCATGAAGTTAAATCATGACCAAAAGCACAGTTTTTTTTTTATAAAACAGTGTAAGATGTGAAGGAATAAAGCAGGGGTTTGTATGGGATTTTTGGATAATAATTTCAATTTAAAAGCATTATGCAAGTTATACTACCCAACCATGACTACTGCAAAAAAAAAAAAAAAAAAAACTATTTTGAGACCCTATAATACTGGGAAATGTTAGTAACAGCACTGCCTTTTACATAACAGTAATAATGATGGATAATGTGCATCCAGCGCATCGCAGCTTTCAATCTCACCTTCAGAGGGATGTCATGGCCATAGTTGGAGCGGAAGTTGGACGCTTCTTCCCTTGCCACCTCAGCAAGAGATCTAGCATCTGCAAGCAGCCCTGCCACAGCCTGAAGACAGAGCAAGGAGTGATATTCATGTCATATTAAAGCACTAAAATTAAAGAAGAAAACGTACATCTCAAGTAGTGAAGATGAAAGACTTCATAAAATTTTCCTATAACGGCACATGCTTTATTCCTCCACAGCAGTTTACCAATAATTACAATTTGTATTTATTAAAGAACACATTACAAATTAGTTCCTGTTAGCACTTAACATTATATCAGCTATAAACACTCGTTCCTTCACTTGTAGCAGCTTGTTCCAGAGAAATGACAAAGCCCTCCAGCTTTACTTCTGATTGTTCTAAAGAGCTGACACTGGAGACTCTTTCCATAAATGTTTAATAAACATCTTGTTACAGAAAGTTTAACTATAACGATTAGATGGGTTTCCTTAAATATTAAATAACATTTTCATTCTCCATTTTTTAAGTCTTTGATTATATAGTGCTTCTGCCATACATGTTATTGTAAGTGAGTTGTTACTATAGAAATAATCACGTATTGGAATCAGAATTAATATTAACTTGTCCATAAACCTGTCAGAGCCGTTATAGAAAAATTTACGCTTCCTGACCAAATTCGGGAATTAAACAGTGCTGAGGTATAAATGCACTCATCTAAAGTGAGGCAGAATACAATGCTAGAAGTTAACTGGTAGATAGCTGTAGTAGGAATGGAGACATCCACTACTACACACCAACACGCAAGAGTGTATAAAATCGTGCATATACAAGTCAAGAGCACCAACAATCATGCCATCAACAAAGTCACATGATTTTATATGTTACTTTGCTGCCACATGATTGGCTGAATGGATAACTGCATGAATGAGCAGGGGTACAGGTGTTCCTATTAAAGTGGCTGGTGAGTGTATAGCTGTGCTACAACCCCACTACCACGATCACCACCACTGTTACCCTCCCAATTGTTTCTGAGCAAATACAACACTAAGTGCCTTTATATCATGAACATAACCACGCACCATGCCAACATGACGATCGATGTTGAAAATACGCTTGTTGGAGCCCTCTTCATACAGTTTGGACAGCACCAACTTCTCTACACCAAACACTACTCCATCTTTGCAGCGGATTCCAATAGCTGTGCTGCAGGAACAAGCGAAAGGCAATCAACAGGCTGTACATTTATCTGATAGAAATGTTAAGAAAGGTGAACAGGAAAGGCTTTCCATCCAATAGAACTTACCTGCTATTTTCTACTGCTTTCATGGCATACTCGACTTGAAATACCCTGCCATCCGGTGAAAAAGTGGAGGCAGACAAGTCATACTAGATGGGGGGGGGGGGGCTGTTAGTGTTCAATAATGCTTAACAACAAAACTAATACAGGGTTCATAAGTTAACTTATTACATACAAATACAGGACATGTATTGAGTATTATTATAGTTTTTGCAAAGCAAAGCACTCTATTGCTCTTCCTAGGCTTCTCATTATTCCCTTTTTACTTCTAACCAATTTTCTGCAAATAATTCAAAACTGATTAACGTAGAAACTTTGTACAAACCTTGTTGTGTAGGTCTTGTTAATGACACGTAAGCTATGTTATTTATTTTTACTCTTAAGATATTGGAGAAAAACTAGTAAAAGAAAACATCCCATTAAAATGAATGGTGGAATCTTCATGACTAACATTCTATAACTGTCAAGTCAGCCGTCACTGCTGCAGGTCTTTCTGTCTCTCTCCTCATCCATCCATCCATCCATCCATGTCTAACTTCCCCAATTATTTCATTTCTTTCTCTTTCTCTCCACCTCTCAATTATTCATTCTCTCTCTATCTATTCCCAACTCTTTCTTAAATTCTGTGTCTAAACTCTGTATAGCCCCTCTCTCTTTCACTTACTCTCCCTCTTTCAATCACTATCTATCTATCTATCTATCTATCTATCTATCTATCTATATCATTTTTACGTTTGCAAACACTAGTATTTCTTTCAGGAAATGCAAATCTAGTTGTTATTATTATTATTATTATTAATAATAATAATAATAATAATATCATCATCATTACTACTACAGTAGATATTAACACTAATTATTTTATGGTTACAGCGAACATTTATTTGCCTTTGGAGAAAAGGAAGATTACTTTCACTTTTGTTAGCCAGTTAGCTGTGTCATTTGAGCTGAGAGCGGTGAGTTTAGCTTGTTATTCATTGTTAGCAGGCAGTGACTCAGCAGAGACACAAACGAAAATAAAATCCAGAGTTCACTAGAAGCACAGAACTAACATTAAAAACCTCGCTGAACATTATTCTTAAATTTCGACCGTAATCACTAAAAGCAATATAAGCTTCATTTTGCACTGAGACAGTTGTCCAGTCACTCAGAATGTGCTCTTGGGCAGTGTGAGAGCAGCGCAGCTACACACACCTGAACATTCACTGAAGAGTCAAACACACTCAAAATACTCAAAACTAAAGCGAATAAATTAAAAACAGGTACAAACATTCAGTATGAACTCACCCCGGTCCCAATAGAGCTCATTTTACTCTGCACCTGTACACTTCAGTTCACCACAAAACACCACCCAGCTAACTATAACATCTGCTAACGTTAGCGGCAATTCTTGATGAAACCATGCACCACACAATAAGGACGTCTCTGATTGGATGGAATATCGTCCAATCACGATGTAGTTAAAATGGTCCAGTGACGAAACTATGCACCACGCAATAAGAACGTCTCTGATTGGATGGAATATCGTCCAATCACGATGTAGTTAAAATGCTCCAGTGATGTGAAGTCAGCTTCTCAGAATACAACAGATTTCAAAACACAAGTATCTGGGTGTAAAATGAACTTTTTAAACGTTTGTTAAATCCGAACCTCTTTGTAAGTACACTTGAAATGTAATAAAGTTTATTTATAATAACAATAATATGAAAAGGTCTCTCCACATATAAATACAAGCACATATATTTTCATTGTTAGCTACACTATATGGCCAAAAGCATGTGGTTCTTCCCCAAACTTTTGAGACGACGTTGGAAACACAATTGTCTAGAATGTTTTTGTTTTTTGTTACATTTCAATTTCTCTTCACTGGACCTAACCATGTAGCCCAAACCATGTTCCAGCATGACAATGCCCCTGGGCACAAAGTGAGATCCATGAAGACATGGTTTGCCAGGGTTGGAGTGGAAGAACTTGAGTGGCCTGCACAGAGGCCTGACCTCAACCCCACTGAACACCTGCGGGATGAACCTGTGGTATGAACTGGAATGCTGATTGCACCCCAGACCTCCTCGCCCAACATCAGTGCCTAACTTCATTAATGTTCTTGTGCCTGAATGGCCATAAATCCACAAGCAACATTCTAAAATTCAGTAGAAACACTTGCCAAAAGAGCACTGCTGCACTGCAGCTGTTATCAGTTAGCAGAATCAGAAACAGGCTTTAATGGCCAAGTATACTTACACATACAAAGAATTTGTCTTTGATTACACAGTAGCTCACAGTATACATACGTGACTATAAACATTACACACTAGTACAATAGCACACATTTCTACCAGAGTTTAATTGTACACACACACACACACACACACACACAGTTGTGAGAAGTGTTTAAGTTGCTGAGTGCAGCAGGTGGATTAGAGGTAGTAAGGTAGATTAAATTAAGATCAATAAAAAGGGGAGAGCAACTCCATATTAATAGCATGCCTACGGAATAGGATGTTCAACAAGCACATAATGGGAGTCACGGACAGGTGTCCACATACTTTTGGCCATATCGTGTATATCATATTCTGAACTATATCCTGGATAAAAACTGATCCTACATTGCTGATGGAAAAAGACTTACTGATTGTGTTCACTACTGAACTGCAGTCAGTATTCACAACCTAAAATATATCTACGGATCAGACTGGAAAATATCTCAAATTCAGTCTGATACTAAGCCAGTGTTTTGGGGAAGTACCAGCCCTGATACTCATACACAGTCTAAAAAAAAAAAAAAAGCAGTAAAACTTTATATCTGCTTCACAGCTCCTGGGTCCCAAGTTCAATCCTGAGTGTTTGGGCAGTGTTTTGCAGGTTCTCCTCATGCCCAAGAAGGGGCTGACATCCCCTCTAGGGTGTATTCCCACCACACAGCCAGTATTCCAGGGATAGGATTCCAGATGCAACATGAACTCATCCAGAGTAAAGTGGTGACTGAAAATGGATGAATGAATGTTATATCTTGATGAGATATTACAATTTCATCCACATTCAGGAATACAAATGTATCTGCTATTCTAAGTGCATAGTGTTGAATTGCCAGCTAAAGGCTTATTTTACTCCGAAACTATTTCTGACGAAATTTTCTACAACTGAACTGTATTAAATTCTTATTGCATTCAATAAATATAAATATTTCTAGCTTTATTTCTATTCATTATACACAAAGTTGATTAGTTTGGTAAATAAAGATAATCCTAAGTGAATAACCATGTAATTATTGCCTCAATAATCTCAGGCATGACAGTGACGTCTAATGTTACTGTGTATTTATCTTGTGTTTAGACATGAGGGCATGCTGATGTGTACCATTCTGCAAATGACATAACTATCTACTCACACTTTAAAAAACAAACATATCTTGATCACTGTTGTCAAAAAGTACCTCTTTATACTTCCGCCCACACACTGTACAGTTCTGGGTGTTTCCTTGTTACTATGTGCAATATTTCTTAAAACCAAAAACATAAAATGTCAGAAAGCATGTCAGAAATGGAATGCAAGTTTTAATTACATAAGAATAAAAAGGAGTAATTCAGAAACATATATCTCTTCACTTGTAACTTAGCATTATTCATTCATCAAACTTGGTACAGAAATATAAAAACAGAACAGATAAAAAAGGCCAGCATATGCACTGTCACACCAGACAGATAACAGATGAGTTTACTTGCACTCAAGTATGGCTCATTACTGCACTACATTTTATCTATAAAAATCATCACCATTGTGTGTGCTTTCTTTCAAACTTACAACCATCTACATTTGTACAGAATTTATATACCCAAACTGCATTTCCATTGCATTTTTTTTGCTTCATGCAATACAAAATATTCCTACTTCTGAGCATGTGGTCAGTCATTAGCAAGTTCGATTCTCAACAATAGTAAGGCTGGAACAAACATCAAGTCTGCCGCTCTGTTGCACTTAGTTGCTTCCAAGTCAAATGATGTGAATCTATAACAACAAGGCTCAGCTAATCCCTGAGACACATTGGGCTATCAGCAGGTAAGTGTCTGAAAACATTTCTGATAGCGCTCACAGGGTGGAACATCTCCAACACCACTCAGCTGTGCCTCATACAGGAGGGTAACAGGAAAACAAGTACCCTCTTCTATGCATTAATCCAGGTAGCAGTCAACAGATTTCATAGAGATCAAGTAGTAACAAATTCTTCCATAGGCACAGGAGGTAGGTAGATAATTGGTTCATTCTGCAGGTACCAAGGATTGAAAGAAGCTACGAATATGAAAACCCATGAAACCCTTATATGCTGAACTATGAAATGAATAACTAGAGCTTTTGGTGTTCCCCAGAGATACGCATGCGCTGACCAAGAAATCTCAATTCAATGACCTCTTCTATATGCATTTTGAGATGAAGTAAAATGTTCCTGGCAGATGAGAGGTTTTGCTGTGATATCAGCAAAAACTAACAAAAAGAAATGCAGGAGTTCAAAAAGAAAGAAAGAAGAAATGGTCTGGTTATAATTTGTGTTCCAAAATGCGTTCTCTTTTATGCAATCACAATTGAAGCAAATTAGGCATAAAAGGAAACGATGTGATTAAAAAAAAAAAGACGTAAAATGATGAGAGACGAAAGAAAACAGAAAGAAGAACAGGTGTGTAATCAAGTAAGACTTTTGTCTTGTAAGTGGTAGTGCATGTGGCAATGTAAAGCACTGATTATAGCACAAATGTCTCCATTAATAGGACCAAAAAAACAAAAAAGAACAATTATTCCAGTCATTTGACTCTTGATCAAACTATAGATATGGGTTTTGAACCAATCCACCTTAAGCTTTCCAGCATTTTGGTGAACAGTTAAGAGATGATTGGCCCCAGACACATGCAAATGATATGGTGCTGAATTAAAACACACATCTGAAGGTTTTATATGCAAGTCACAAAAACAAGGACAGAAAGTACTGTAGAATTTTGGAACCCAACATTGGTGTTGTACTTGATTTCTAAGACTACAGCTTAAAATAAAAGTCTTCATATATGTGGGATGTTTGCGCAATGGGGCTAGTGACTGTGAGTTCACGTCCCTTCTCCTCTGTTAGATCTGCAGCACGAGGCCAGCAGCGGAGATGTTGTCTCCTCCCCCAGCGGTCTGATACACCTCAGTGCACACGAGCACAGGAGCCACACAGATCTCATATTCATCCTCAGTCCAGCAGGAGACAGGCCGGGATTCCTGTAGGGGAATTCTCTGGCTGCCTTCCCTCCTGCTTACAGAGAATGACTCGTCCATGATGAGGCGCGCTTTGCTGGGGTCGATGTCAGCTGAGCCACACACGTGCCGGTTGGCGGTGAGCGAGGCCTTGGCTGCGGCTGACATGGTGTTCTTCCACTGAGAGCCCTGCGTGACAATCATCGCCTGGAAGGCCAGCGTGTGAACATGTAGCCTGGTGAGGGGTCGACCGCGACTGGCCTGCCTGTGCCTGAGGTTGACAACACGGTAAAGTTCACGCATCTGGTCCAACACAGTAGCCACACGGGGGTTGGGGTCAGACAGCACGGTCACAGTGCTGCCACGCAGAAGGCTTAGCAGGTTGGGCAGCTCCTGCTCGTTCATGCCCAGAGAGTCAGCATGAGGCAGCACAAGCTCTAGCAGGTCCGACATCAGAGCCTCATCAACAAAGCTGGCCATTTCAAAATGCACACTAGTCTGAGCTGAGGCTGAAGACAGCAGCTGAGCCAGGCGACTCAGTAGAGCCTCACGCTCTCCTGAAAAAGAGTTCATTATCAGCTTATATCTGACACTTGTCACATGCCTCGTAAATACTGAACAAAAACTCAAACATGGTACATACTGATCAAGAAAATAACAACTGGTAATATTTTTACCTGTAAAGCATGTTCTGAAAATCTGTAGGAACTTATAGTCTTTATAAGATACTGAAAGACCAATAAGTTACAGAATAATAAGTTATATGCCCAGGGTTTATTTTCTCCATGTAATGTACATTCTTTTATCCTGAACATATTTCTAGACCTCCCAAATTAGCCCAGCCCGAACATCGTCAGTATGACAAAGGTGTGGGGGAGTATGTAAGTTCAGCTAATCCTGCTTTTGCTCCAGGGCACAATGATAAATCACAAAAACAACAAAGTTTTTTTTCCCCCCCCCATGGTAGCTAAAGGATTACAGAGGGGTATGCCCAGCATACATTCACGCCAAGCAGAACTGACAATTATAAATCAGTATTCAATAATTATTCGATACTATTCAAACCTACTACAGCATTAAGATTATAAAAGCATGGATTTTACACACATTTGGCTTCATTACCGAATGACAAAACATTCAACAGTACAGGCTGAAGAATGGCTGTAAACTAGGAAAATAAATACAGAAAAAGTAACTTATCTTGCAGCCTTCAAGAGCCTCACAGTTATGCAATAATCCATATAAATATAAACTGTGGTGTATTTGTGGCATTTTGAAAAATTCATTAATTTCTAACAAACAAAACTAAGGATTAAAACACATTTGATTCCTAACATTTTCTTTCTTCTCTGTCCCTTCTAACTAATAACCATGTTCTATGCATGAATCACTGAGCTCACCTTGCTTGAATGGAAAGTTGTCCATCATCTGAAGGCCTCCCACCACCAGCAGGTCAGGCTTAAAGCTCTGGAGCTTCTTCTCAAACTCCTCCATCGAGTCCAAGTATGGGTTGTGGTCATCACTGTGGACAATGTACCTGTGGACGAGAACCAAGAACCGGATTTCAGAGTCAAATGTCACTACTGTTCAGCGGTCAAAAGAAACCAATTAGCTGACAAAGCTCTTTTAAAAAAAAAAAAAAAAAAAAAAAAAAAAAAAAAAAAAAAAAAAAAAAAAAAAAAAGATTTTCAATGAAAGAACCAATATCATGAGCAAAATAACTGCTATTTTATATTAAACTGTAATCATAATAGTGGGCCATGAGCAGGGAATCTTCCCAAATTAAAAAAAAAAAAAAAAACCTCCTTAAATGGACATATGCGATATTATGTTAAATAATTAGTCATGGCAGTTTTTCTGCCAATAGTGGCCCATTAACTACTCATGGTTGAACACTGATGGTGATAAACACATTCTATGCTGTTCAAAGCTCAGAATTATTCAAAGTTCAGAGTGAGACAGTGAAGACCAAGACCTCATTTATCATTCAACCTTTTCATTCAAATTAGTTTACTGCTTTTCTCACGTATCTTCTCTCTTTCCTCTGGGAGACTCAAAGCACACCTGAGGTTATGTTGTATAACATCTATGGAAGTCGGCCATAAGGGCGGATAAGCTGAATAGTGACACAATGTAATAGTTATCCATATTTAACACTGTTCTTCAAACAAACTGCATTGAGAACCGAACAGAGATCACAATGTTAATAACATTTTTGTGCAGTTGTACATAAACATTCAAGAAAGTACAAACCTTACAAAATAAACAGATTTACTTATTAGCAAACCAAACCTACATGACAGTCTAGTAGTTCTTTTTAAGTTCCACTTAGATTTAGAGTTTACGCGTGACCTATCTTCATCATAATCGTATATTGCTTTTCTCAATTATAAGTTGTTTCAAGTGGTGCATTTATAAAGCGTTATTTTCAAGCTCCGTCCCACTGCACAGACCAAGAACCTAAACTATGTAATTAAAGGACAAAAAACAAAAACCTTTATATTACGTGGCCCTTGCATTCAAAATGATATCTTTCTAGCCCCAAATATCCACATTTTCCAAACTGGATATTCACGAATGGTGACTTTACTCTTCTTTGTACTGTAGTTAACTTAATGTGTATTTTTGTGTGATATTAGATCCCCAGATTATCTGACAATGCATGTGTTAATATTTATGAATGGAATTGAATAGAATAAAATATGAATAGAATTAGTAATACCACTCCAAAATTAGACTTGCCACAGGATTCAGGCAAAGTAGTTTACATAACCTGTTTTGCATACAGCAGGGAATGAAGCAGCTTGATTATCAAACAAATATTCACACGGCAGGAAAGCAACCCTAGCAAGCTATTCTGAATTTCTAACCTCTTGTGTTACACACATCAGCCTGACACAGATGTACTCTTTAGCCACAAAGAAATTGTCCAGACTTTTTGTAATCGAGCACTCTTAACCTCCAAAAAACAAACAAACAAAAGAATCCGATTCTAATATCCAGTGAATCGGTGTGAGACCGTGAAGCAACCTGCAATAAATGCTATAAGTGTGCTGACCTGTTGGCTCTTCGGGAGGTGTATGGCCCCCATGTTGCCCCAGAGGGATACTCCAAGATCAGATGAATATCTGGTTCCTCCACTGTGTTACCCGCCACTACAAAGAGAAGGCAGAATTGCCACAAAACAAAGACATCAGAAAGACAAAATCAGCTTTGTTTTTTGTAGCATCAGTCATTCCAAAAGAGCACATACAAATAGCTGACGGAACACAGCTGTTTAAGTTTCATTCACCACACTCTGAGGAGTTAACCAACAGGAGAAAATGAAACCAAAAAAACGACGTAATCCTATTTTCATAATATGGAGATGAAGGCAGTGGTGGAGTCAGTATCTGACCTGTGATATGTTCTGAGAGGTAGTCATTAAAGTCTGGGCTGAAGGTGCCCCCAAGCAGCACGTCACAGCCCTCACTCGCCATCCTGCCTGCCATCACTGGTGCATTACCCCCAACTGACCAACGGTTTCCTGGCAACTCTCGAGAGGCCTCCACCAGCTGACTGAAGAGTGTGTCGTTCATCACCAACCTCCTAAAGGACAAGCATGAGTGAAAAGAACAGAAGGAATAATAATAATAATAATAATAATAATCACTTGCAGTTCCCTTCAATATGAACCACATATGCCTGTATTCTTAAATCTAACTAATTCTTCTATGAACTACCTTATTGGACAATTTTACTGTTCAACAGCCTATGAACCTAAAGGTCAACTAAGTGGAAAAACACATTAAATTCTGTATGGGTCCAGAATTAAAAAGAATATACCAGCATTTTTCAGCCAATCTCTATCAGCTGTAATTGTACCCTTATATGTAATGAAAAAAGAACAGAAAACCTGTTACAGCTCCTTTGTAATGGAAGTATAAAGGCCTTTGCTGTTACAGTCAAACCTTTAGGCAAGACGTATATTTTTGCAGAACAGTTTTTATGAATCCTTCACTCAAAGAGCCTTTATAAACTAAGCTCTAGATCTGCATAATTCTGTCAATGCATTTTCAGAGGAAATAAACTGTGGTTGTGTATTAGAAAAAAACCATGTTGATCTCATCATACAGAGATACCACAAAGACTTTAGGGAAAGTGTAAGTAACCAGAATTGCTTTTCGTTGGACGGCACCGGTGTCTGAAAATCACATCAATATAAATAAGAAGCTCTTTGGTGGGTGTTTCATGTCTGTGTCTCGTGTTTAAGATCCTTATTGTTCAATGTTCATTCATTTGCCTTCAGTAAGAGCTTTATCCTGGTAAGGCCATGGTGGATCCACACACTCACAATTAGGGGGAAATTCAGTGTAGAAACTACTAGCATGTTTTTGGGAGGTGGGAGGAAACTGGAGAACTCAGAAGAAACCTACATTTTTTTTTTTTTTTTTAAAGGAATTTTAAGCCTTCATTCGTCACATGTACCTTTAGAGCACAGTGAAATTCTT
>JAOTRR010000002.1:16491555-16503277 GCA_028570945.1 Gogo arcuatus
TGTGTGTGTGTGTGTGTGTGTGTGTGTGTGTGTGTGTGTGTGTGTGTACGTGCAGGTGTGAGGTGAAGGCATGCCCTGCCAGGGGTGAGGGGACACTAGTATTCTGTGGCTTAGCCCAGTGTACAGCTAGCCGAGACAAGGAGGCTGCAGCACCACAATGGCTTTGCTTGACAAACACACAGTAAAACGTCAACGGCTTGACAGAATCTGTGAAGGTAAGTTTTAGTGTTTCAATTTTATCAGTGATTTGTTGTTTTTACATTGCAAATGTCTTATTGCACTTCATGATGCCAGTTAGCAGTGAGGGTATGAGGATACAATGGATGAAACCCTGTGAATCTTTTTGAAAGCTTCTCCACTTTCTCTACTATTCTAATTGTAGTAAACTGGTAGAATGGTACCCACATGACACATTTGCACAAACTTTAGCAATAATTTCCATGTGCCTGTGAAACACTATAATGGTTTGGCACATTTTAAAAGCTTGGTTTTATGAATGTATAAACAATATATTTGACCACTGATCCTCCCACTATGTGAGTAGTGGATTAGGTCTGACTAGGCAAAATCCCCCCACCCCACCCACCCACCGTGCACAGAACAATTAAGTCTCTAGTTCAGAAATGTGCCTCCAGAGGCTTAGAGTCCACTCCAGGAATGAAGAACAAAACCCAGTGAGATTAAATGTGTTTAGACATGTAAACATGTAAGACAAATGATACATGTTAAATGGGTTCCATTAACAGACACAGTTTTGCATGCAGAGTAGTCAGGATGTAGTTCGGCTGAAGTAAGCACCTACGTGTTTGAAACTGATCCATCTATACTCCATAGGGTAAAAATCTGTCACCACCATAGCATGCTGGGAAGAACTACAGATCGAATGCAGACTTCCTACAAAAAAAAAGTCTTACTTTTGTGCCTAATTACAATGGAAAGTGATCTCATCTACTTTTGACTGTGGCAAAGGGACCCAGAGAGGGTTGCGGTTGCCAAAGAGTCCAGGCCAAAGAAAAAAATGAATGCAGAGACGATTAACTCAGCAGTGTGCTTTATCCAGCAAAAAGGCACAGTGCTGGTCTGTTTATCAAATATGAGAGGTAGTGGATTCTAACTGTGGACTGTATTTGAATGTAATCAGACCATATTTTATTGGTCTCCTTTTTATAATGTCTGAGATGATAATCTGCAGATGTAGTATATTGAGTGTTAAGTGCTGTCTAATGGTTCTTCCTTTCTGGCCATGCCAGCATGGTCGTATTCATGCTAGATCAATACTCTTATTTGACAATGTATGAAAGTGGTTTAGGAAGAGGAAAAGAAAGTCTGGAATGGAAATGAACAAGATGAGCAAGATGTCTTTTGGTGAATGGGTTCTGAGTGAGGGCCCTTAAGGGTAAAGCACATAGTCTGCGGTTACACAATTGCCTGTGTGCATGTGTGGTTTTGTGTGTGTGCTTACCGTTGAAGACAGACACAATATGAAAAATTAATCCATCTTGACTCATCATAGACCTCTGTGCAGGTCTGACCCTCCCAAAATGCGAGTCCCCCCCTCCCCTTGCAGTTTCCATACTAAAGCTGAATATTTCCATCTGGACCTGTTTGTTTTAGGGCATCCTACTTATATATGAGATAACATTTGCTTTTCCATTCATGCAGCGTTGAGGATTAACATGATTTGATATCATTTGATTTTATGTGATAGAGACATGATGTCACTTGTTTAGAGCAGTGCTTTACTAACCAAGCTTCATTGTTGTCTGTCTCTAAAAAGCATTTGAGCTGCAAATTACAGAAAACTGTTCACAACTAATTGTATATTATTATTTGGTCATTCACGCAGACATTGGAATAACATCAACAATTATGGCATTTCAGCTAAAACTGAATGAGGCACATTTATTTGTGGGTCTGTCAAGAAAATAAAATAGAACAAAGTTATGTTAGAAACAATCTAACTAGCCGTCATTTTTACTCTTTATTCAATAAGTGATAATCAGTTTTTACTTCGTTTCTTATTTTAGTCCTTAATATATATTTTTTAGCATTTTCTTATTTGTAATTTGTTTAGAGAGCAAAAGAATATCTATCATTAAAATGGCCTTCATACTGGATAGAATGAGACTCAGTGAGGCTGAACATCCTAGAGGTTGGTGTCCTAATATTACTTTTTAGTGCTCAGGGACATAATTTTCCCATTGGTGATGCTGATGACTCTACACACAGTCTTTTCCTTTGTATATTTGGGTACGTTATGTTACAGCAACTTACCATATAAATGTGCATATAAATAAGTAAAGAGGATTACAGTTTGGCTTAAAAATGGCAATATAAATATGTAATGACAATGGACACACTTAGGCATGTGCATGATCAATAAAGATGCACAATGAGACTAATGTTATACTTTGGCTTAAAAATAAAATCAATCCCTAGCTTGCTCCTTCCATTTTCCTTTATTTCCTAAATTGTCTAAGTAGAGTTGTATTTATTTACATTTTTTAATTTGAGTTAGTCAGTTAACTACGTGATCTGTACGTCTAGTGAACAATGAACAGGTCAGTAAAATATATTAGTTTTTGATGAACACTTGGTTTGTGTCAAGGCACTGATGTAAAGGGCATTGGGTACTATGGCTCTATTTTTAACACTGTATTTATATATAGTAATTTCAATGAATATCAATTTATTACATTTCCCTAGTTTTTAAATCAGATTTGCTTGAAATGTGCTTCTTAAAATATTATTGCCACACAGATGAGCTGTGTTTGTGCAATTGTAGCGTCAGGTCAGCTCTTTGCACTTGTCACTGAGGGCACAGTGCTCGAGTAGTTGCCGGATTACTGTTCAGTCAGGATTTGATCTTTCTGAGGGCGCTGTACAACTTAACAGTGATGCATTAGGTTTGTCTTAATTCCACCAGACAGCCTGTGTCCAGCCCCTTTTAATGACCACTGGACAGAGACTCAGCAACATCAGAGTTTCTCAACTATCTACTATAGGTAGGTGTGTTGTATCATAAAGGATGACGTCATTTTCATGATCATTCTCATGAATGTATTTAATCTGTCTACAAGTAAGGCTTGTATAATGAATTAGTATGTATTTGTATGTGCCATTACAGCAATGGATTTAACCAGGTTTAATTTAGTCTATAATCCCTCATAGCATTCAGAGCGAGTAAAATGTCTCAGAGTAGAAGCAGATCAGCTCTTCTGGATTAACAAAAGTCCCTGCCTACTATGCACCACCCCTCCATTGGTTTAAAAAAAAAAAAATCTCTTCTTCCCTGTGTTCTCATCAGTTCATGGTTGTCGTTTTGCATTTTCACAATGGAGTAGCAAGGTTGCCTTCACCTACAGACGGTGTGTGAGAGAGAGCATTTGGTATCATCTTTCCCTTTTGCATTGCCAACAGCAATACGGACTGGATTAATTATTCAACTGTCACCTACTAAGAGGAGCTATCTGAATGCAAAGCTCTAAAAGAGAGGAGAGACAGAAATTACAGCTGGAGCACTTATGAAAAAAAGACACTCCTGCAGTATTTTTTTTTTTAATCAGCCACTCTTTAAGTTACATATAGGTAACACAAAAACTGAAG
Source organism: Gogo arcuatus (assembly GCA_028570945.1). Taxonomy (NCBI): domain Eukaryota; kingdom Metazoa; phylum Chordata; class Actinopteri; order Siluriformes; family Anchariidae; genus Gogo; species Gogo arcuatus. Next base: position 16,495,162 of record JAOTRR010000002.1, read on the forward strand.
AGAGCACAAGAGAACACCATCCTTTCTGCACATTTTTTTTTTTCGGGAGGACTGTCTTGGTGTTGATGTTGGTCTCTAGCAAACAGTTGCCGATTGGCCGTTCCCAGAGCTGGGACGTGCTGGGTGGGAATGAAAGTCAGTGGGAACGCAGTGAGAATATGTATGAGCAGCAGAACAGGACAACAGACCGACGGAACTCCTTCAGAGGGGATGCTGGAAATTTGTATGAACCACCCACTGGTGTGCGCCCATCTGACATGGATATGAAACGGGAGCCATACCATTACCAGTTGTCACTTTATAATCAAAATTATGTAGATCGACCAGATCCCTGCAAGATGAGAAAGAATTCTGTTCCTGAGCTGAATAGTCATTATGAACATCCAACCATGAGCCATCGTGTTTCTCTAACTCCACTGGATCCTTACCAGCAAGATCCTGCAGTGTTTTCCAGGTCACCTGATGGCTTTAATCGTGGAGAACGAATGCAGCTTAACCAGTCAGCTTCTCGTTATGTTATGATGGGAGCGAATCAATCACTTTGGAACCAGAACCAATCTGGGAGGTCAAGTGTGCCTGCCCCCACTCCAGCACCACCTCCTCCACCCCTTACGTGTATTTACAGGGAGCCATGCCTTCCTGGCCCCCCACCTGCCACACCAGTAGCCAAAATGATGCCAGAAGGCCAGCACATACCTAGCCGAGCACCATCTCCTGCTCGCTATGCCATTGAGGCAACTACTCCTCGCTATGAGGCTGAGGCACCCTCTTCTCTTCCTGGATGCTCAGTGTATAGTGATCTTAATGGGAGGCCGGTGGATCAAAGTCAGCCTGTAGCCACCTGCTTGGTGATAGATCCGTCTTCTCAAGGTGTGGTTATGCGGCAGGAAAGCCCTTCAGCATATGTTTTAGGACAGCAGCAACAGGCCCAACAGCAAAAACAGGAACCAGCTCAGCAACAGTTGCAGCAGCAAATGCAACAAGTTCAGTCATTTCATCAATCACAGCAGTTTCAGCCAGTTCAACAACCACAGCAAATGCAACCAATCCAGCAAGTGCAGCAAATGCCACTTGTGCAACAAACCCAACCTGCACAATCTGTTCAGCAGGGGCAACCTGTGGGACCACCAAATCCTGTGTATGACCCTAACCCTCCTTTGCCAGCTCCTGCCCCAGTGACCACTTCGGTCACAGCTGCTATCCCTGCTCAGGGTCTTCCTCAGCTCCCCACTCAACCTGCTCCTCCTCCTACAACACCTCAAAACTCAATGGCTCCTGTGGACCCCAAGAAGACAGCTGACCCAGAGTTCCTGGCATTTCTACGCAATGAAGGTTTATCAGAGTGCACTATAACCTCTCTGTTACAGCAGGGCTTTGATTCCACTGCAATGTTAGCTGTTATGGAACAGAATGATATTCACTCTGTTGCACCCAACTTGGGGCAGGCACGTGTTCTCTCTCGTGTGGCAGTCAGTTGCAGACGTCCTCCAGACATCCCTCAGCACCAGAGTGCTCCAGTACGAGGACGATCCAACAGTTTCAGCCATCGCAGTGACCTGTACATACACCAGCAACCACCAATGACTCCAAGTATGGACTCTCAGTATATGCAGCCACCCTTAACCCCAGTCCAGACCATTTTCCCCAGGATGGCTGAAGTCATGGGCCGCAGACCTAGTAGTGCTCCCTCCCAGCACCTTCTAGAGGCTAGTGGATACCCTATAACAAGGACACCAGGGTCTTTCAGTAGTGCAGTGCTGCCTGTTCAGCCTCATTCTTTGTCTGCTTACACTCCTCAAGCTATGCCATCTTTGGCAGCAGTGTCCCAGCAAGTTCCACTTCCATCACACATATCAGGAGTGCAACCACAAATCCTTGGTTTGCAACAACAAATGCCAGCCCTTATCCATGGCATGCCACAACAAACACCAGCACTGACTGGACTGCCACAGTCAACAACCATGCCCACTCTGCCAGCAAAGCAAGCCCCCAAAGCATACTCCACCAACTACACTGTACCCATGGAGCTGATGAAGAGGGATCGAAACCTGGCCACAATGTCGAGCCTGTCCAATCCACAGCCAAGCCCCCATATAATGCGGAAGACTGGGTTAACACCTCATGAGAATGCCCTGGTGCCTGTAGGTGCTGCTATACAGACTCCTTGCCTTGCCAATCGGAAGCTCTCACGACGCACTGGACCTCCTGTTATTGTCTCCACCATGGCATCGCCTGACACAAGTAAATCAAAGTCTTTGTCCCAATTTACTCTTATTTTCCACATAAACCTCTTCTCTCAAATGCATTGAATGAATGTGAAACATTTCCATTTTTACATAGTTTAAATAATTCCTTTTTACTCTCTAACATTTCTCTCTTAGCAAGTAGTAGCAAGTGAAAATCTGGATATTTCTGACAAAATGAAAAACTGGTTGGTATAGTTAATTATAAGTGGCATTTTAGCTTCTGTTTGGGTTATTCCAATGACAGAGATTTGTTATTGGTGTACTCTATATTATGAAGGTTTGGACTTTTTTCTGCTGAATAATTCTACATGAACACTACACAATATCAACTATACAGTGTTTACAGCCTTATTTTATAGAACATTGTTAGAATGTAGGCTATATATATAAGAACCTTTGCTCTGTTTGCTGCTCTAATTGCTATGAGTGTACAGCACATCACATTTCTAGGGTCTTGAGTGTGTATATGTAGTATATATTTATTACTGCCTTTGTTGGTTATTCCTTCGTACCTTACAATAATGTATCCAGTAATTCTCTGAATTTCCTTGTCTAGAATACATAAAAGAAGACCTAAGCTTATGCTTCATGGTTTCTACATAACTTGTGACTGAACTGGTGTAATCTTTTTCTGTACCACAGTGCAGTGGCCTTTCAGAGCACTCTCTAATCCCACCCATGCTGTTGATGTAATAGAGCGCTTTCCCCCTGCAGCTCATGAATCTGATGTGAAATGACTGTGTTGGGGGAGGTGTCCAAGAAGAGCAGTTTAACTGAAGCTGGAATAGAGATACAGTGTCAAAACCCCGCAGGAAATTATATGGCATGTCACCATCATATTATCTGATTCTAATTATTGTAATCTAAACAATGAGATTTTATTAGAGAGTCTAATGAGATGAAGATGGGAAAGAGACATGCAGTGAAACCAATATGAAAGATTGGTAATTGGTGACCTGCTGGGGTTATTCAGGAATGCATAATAAGTGATCTTGATGCACTTTATATAAGATATCTTTCATGTGATTGCCCTGTCTCTCATAAACTTTTAATGTAGTTGCCAGATACTGCTTGTTGCTGCCTGGAAATCAAGATCATTGTGACTTCGCTCTCCAATGAGAAGCATTTGCATGTTTTAACTCCTTTTATCCTCTTTTTACAACACTCTTTTATACAATCAATTTCGGGCTGACATTATTCTCTCACTTTAGACCTCTCTCCTTCACTTTCTTTAGGTTCATCACCACTTAATGACTTTAGATGACTCATCTAATATAATGTAAAATTTGTTCTGTTGTCTTCACAGCTTTGTTTTAAGCCATATTGGATTACTGACTATATACGTAGGTGGTTTTGTCTTGGACTAGATCCCTTGTGATCTGAAAGACAAATTTGACATGCTGAAGTCCTGGAACTTGTTTGAGAATTTTGTACAGTCATTTATGTTCAAAAAAAAAAGTCACATGTTTCATCTTTTCTAGTTAGCAAAATGTAATTTGGCAAACCCTTTTGAAATGGTTGCTTCTGTTCCATAAATTGCTTCCTGGTGTAGCAGTAACTGTTTTATCGACTGTATAAGAGCAAGAACGTAATGAAGTCCTTGTTTTCCAGTAAAAGTGGATTATGTTGCCTTGGCAATGGAGGTAGCAGTCAGAACACACACCTAGGGTCAGCCATGTGTGTATGAGTATCAGTTGTTTTAATTAATTTCCATGTGGTAAATTTATATTTGTGTTTAGCATTTAGTTGTTTGATATATCACACATTTGGAAGCTCACTGAGTTTGTCAGCAGAGATTTTAGGGTTGCATGCACTTTCTTGGGACTGCATGAAGATTACTGTTAGTTAAATGCTGACATGGAGGTTAGCAATACTGGAACCTGGGCCGTAATTTTTTAATTTTGTAATGAAAGGTTCTAAATAGTTTCTTACTCATAAAATTTAAAGTCTCATGCACAATTTGGGATTCATTAAATATACGCATGCATATAATTTGTGTAAAGTGTAAACTATGAATCTTATATAAATACCAATTGTTCTTAGCTGCCATGTGTCTGCGTTTTTACTGTTCTTTTAAAGATAGACATGGCTGCAATTTACCATGTATGGTATGGTATTTTTTTTTTTCTGAAGCACAAATTATGATATTGATCCATAAATTTTACTTTATTAAGCATTGCTATTTAATTTGTCTATGTTTCAGCAAACGTTAACAATTGTCATGTCTGCTAAACATTCACAGAATAGAACCCAATGGGCTTTATAACCAAATACCAAACTTATGGCCAACGCAATACCAAACTTATGGTGTTCAACACTGTGGACACAATCACACTCAGTGATGGATGGGAAATAGCCCTATATCCCCAATTTTTCTTTGAAATTTTCTTGTAGTCAAAAATGACTTGGACTTACATGTGTACAGATATCACACCTGTGTGGCTGTTTCCTTTCCTAACTCAGGTTCTGGCTGATGGCACAATCTTTTTTGTTGTGGGTTTTTTTTTTTGTTGTTTTTTTTGTTTTTTTGTTTTGGCTTGGCTTGGGGAATTATCTGCTACTAAGCCTCTCGGCTAAAAAATTGTTCCAGTCCCTGAAAACACGCTCACTCTCCGAAAATGAGATTGGCCGTGCTGCATTCATTAACATGCTGGCTCTGTTAGCCTTTTATTAGATTTAAGTGTAACCACATAGTTGCTTGTATTTAACACTAACTTTCATAGCTAAGTCACTGTATTAGCAGACCAGTTCCATGATTGCACAAGGCCTTGCATAAAGTGGTCCTGGGTAAACATATTTTGCTTCCGACTTAGATTTTCTCTGCTAAGTATTTTTTGCATATTCATGGCTAAAATTATGCATAAATATAAGCATTAATCTAACCGAACATTTATTTTGATAAATACCCACACTTGTACACAAATTGCACACAGATATTTTTACAGACATACTGTTTACATGAGAGCCCTGACCATTTCGATTGTATGGTGGATTGTTTAGATATGATGCATGGTAGAATTTCTGAAATATTGTTTAGATTTAGAAGTTGAAAGGCAGACTGAATTAGTTTAATTTTATGCTTTGTATGTAGTCATGAATTTGGAATTTTAAATTTACAAATCTTTTGTTTTGTGATGTCCCTCATGTAGTTTAAGTAACAGAGCAAATCTTTCTTTAAAAAAAAAAAAACCACACACACAACTTTGGTGATAATTTGACTTGTCAAAGGAATGTCATTCCTTTGTGTGTCTCCATAAGGTGCATATCCTTGAAGTGTTATCTATCCTTGCCTGTTGTTTTAAACCACTTTGTACATGGCAATATAACAATGGGATTTTCCTTCAAGTTCTGGAGCCAGGTTTTCCAATAGAATGCACGCAATTTGCAAGATTAGCAGCTCACTTTAAAGTGTTCATTGCCTGCGCATTAGAGGAATATATAGAGGAGTTTAAACTAAATATCTAGAGAAAAAAAAAGGGTGGAGGAGGGAAGAAAACAGAAAAGAAAATGGGCCAGAGTCTGTAAGAGTAAATGCAATAGCCATATGTTCAACTTCATGTGCTCCTCCATTATTGTGGTTTTGGAACTATAGCTAAGGGGAAAAAGAGACGAGAGAAAAGGGATTACAGTCATAAAATCCTACCAGCCATCTGTGTAGGGTTGGGCTCAGTGGGGAAGGTGGGTCACAGTGCTTAATCCAACAGAATGAACAGAATATAATTTCCATTTGGAAATTATGCTTGCTGTAGGAAAACCATGAGTTCTCAATGCTTAAAAAACAAACTCTCTCAGCAATGCAGCGTGCAGCAATGGTCTCTCTCTGACCAGACGCAAAGAGGGACAGATGAACAGGCATTATAGCATGCGTGTGCTTACATTTTTGCATATGTGCAAGCAAGCAGGTGATGTGAATTATTTATAGTAAGAAAATGTCATGGTGCCATGGAGATTGAGTTACACTCCACCTAAGAAGGTGGAGCTGACACTATGTGCAGAATGCAGATTCCTCACATAGCGGCAGACATTTGGCCTGTTTGCTCTAATCTGATCATGTACATGGGGTTAAACTTAAATAGGTTTTGGAACATATTTTATAGTGTGTTAGCAGTTAAATGTAGGTAGCCAAAATAAAGTGTTACTGTGCTGTCTTGCTTTAGGGGCTGTATATCTAAAGCACTGATATACAGCTATTCCCAAATAGTAAATGAAATAACCTCAGATGTGTGATAATTACTGTTAAAGAACAGTGAAATTCACTAGACTACCTGCCTAACCCCATGATTCTGCTCCTGAGTCTCCTGTTGCTAACTTCTTTTATTGTATTTAAAAAAACAAGTGAGTACAGACAGAATGACTAGGCCACAGAAAGTTGAATACACTCTTAATGGACTGCAGTTTTTATTCTTTGCTCCATAAAGAAATGTTTGTGTGTTTTCCACTTATTGTTGTAACTCTACTTCAAATGCTCTGCACTGATGCCTCCACATAACAGCTTTCTGTATTGAGTGGTAACCAGACCCAGTTGTGTGCGCGCACATGTGCGGGTGTGTGTGTGTGCGTGCTCATGCTTGTGCATGTGTGTGTTCAGGGCTGGTCCTGTGCTCTCTCTTTGCCAGGCCAGATGGCTCCTGTCACAGAGAGCCCTGATAGGAGGGAGTGAGAGAATGAAAATAATGAATAGAGGAAACAGCAAAAAAAATCAGTATGAAGCAGATTGCAATGTGAGAAAACACATCCGCAGCTGCATAGCGTAGAGTAACGTGAATGGCACGCCAGAAGTGTGAAGGCGGTGTAAATACATGTGGTTTTGTTTTGTTTTGTTTTTTATAATGTACTGTTTGTTCTTTAGCCGTAGACACAAACATGCAGCTCGTTTTTACTGATTTTGCACACTTTTATAACACACTTTTATAACAATATCATGACCAGAGCCACATTTATTAGCCGCCATGTCTGTATTACGCTATGCAGTGCGTATGAGTTTGTGGAATTGAGTGTAAATGAGTGTGTTGGATGTCTAGCCCTTACCATAGATCCTGTTTTGTTGCTTATAGCAACTTAATTCCCTTCTAATGCATCTGTAACATTTTTCCCCCTGCACTAAAAAAATAATAGAAAACTAGTTTACTCAGAGCTCCCTAATAGTGGGTTAAGAGCATATGTTGGGACAAGGAATGAATATTCAAACTGGATGTGCATATTTGTAAAATGCTTTAATGAATCCTTTTGATGTGAGGCTGTGTAATTGTGCTTTCAGAGGTGTGGGTACTTTTTTTTTTTTTTTTTTTTTTTTTTTTTTTTTTTAAATAGAGGTAAGAATATGCAGTTATGCTTTACAGTGCAGTTGTGTGGGGCTGATGATGCACGGATACCACAAAACCTTAAAGATTGATTCATTTATGTATTTAAAATATTGCTATGTAGCAGGTGGGGGTGTGGCATGAGCCTGCAGTGAGAGGGTGGTGTTTGGAGAGCTAGATACGGGTGTAATGATTGGCGTGGCACATGGGAGTCCTGGTTTCCCAGTGTATTCCTGTGATCTGTTTCTCTCTCCCTGAACATGTGTGTATGTGGCTGGGAGCAGAACGAAGCTGAAAGTAATGAGCGTAATCTGTTTCTGAGTGGCACATTAATGCAATTCAGTTGCCCTTAGACTTCTATTATAAGTCAGTTTTGAATTAACAAGTTTCTGTTCTTTTCAAAGTACAGGGGAAACATGTCAAAATGATTGTCTGAGGTAAGCATTCAATCTTCCAACCCTGGACTATTCCTATAAGTCCCGAGTCTCTCTCATACACGAGTATGTAATTTACACAAGCATTCCTGCATTTATTCTGAACAATTCCCATTTACACTTAACACATGCCCCC
>JAOTRR010000002.1:16506412-16523155 GCA_028570945.1 Gogo arcuatus
TCTCTCTCTCTCTCTCTCTCTCTCTCTCTCTCTCTCTCTCTCTCTGTCTCTTGCTCACTTGCTCTACTTAAAAGTAAAAGTCAAATACCCCTGCAAACACACACACCCTCTATCAGGCACGCACACACCCTCTATCAGGCACACACATCAGCACATGGAAACTTTTGCTCATTTCCTTTTGTTTTGACAGTCCTTTATTGTTCATGTGGTTTTGGACACTATTACATTACATAATATCTCCATTTCCCCCCCCCCCCTCCTTTCGTGCATTTATTTTTGATTTTGGGAGTGTGATTGCTCTTGCAGTAGAGTGTGTGCTGCCAGGTTGGATAAGCTGGTAGCATGAACAGGTCCCTCTCAACTTGGTTTGTTTAAAAATAAAGTACTTGGGGTTATGTTCATCCTTGCAGGAGATGTCCAAAAAAGCTTTTAGCTTTGATAGCATGCAGTTGTATCAGGAACCATTTGAACATCGGTGCCTTTTCACTGTCATCGCCTATGTGAAAACTGCATTGCTGATTGTAAACAACAAGCAACCTTGAGGCTGATGAAAGTGCTTTTTAAATGCAACTTACTACTGTTACTACTATGAGCCATGACCGCTAACCTGAAGCTGTGATGCTTTGATCTTTCATCAGTATTGCTGCCTTATGTGTCAGTTAGCCTTGAACACTAGGTATCTGTTTTTATTTCATTTATTTTTTGTTAAGCAGGGAAGTCCTACTGAGACTACAGTCTCACTTTGAGGTTGTCCTCATGATCTGAAATGTTTTTAAAATATGGAAACCAGGGACAGAGCTGATTCCATGATTCTTACTTCCGTATGACAGCCCTGTAAATACTGTAATTCTCAAGTATTCCTGAGGAATAGCCAGAGTGGAGTGAAGCAAAGGAGCAGAGAGAACTCTCTCTACTCTCCCAGATACCATTAAATTAAATATATTCATAATCCTGCTCAAATCCTGTAATCTCCATGACAACCAGATTCACAGCAAGAGGGTGAGCTGGAAAGTCATGCAAAGTATGTTGATCCCATTCTCCTTTTCTCGCTTTCTCACACACTTACAAACGCAAAGTAATTCTCTTAAGTTTACAAGTGCATGAAATGAAATCTTTGTCTCCATTCTCTCTCTCTCTCTCTCTCTCTCTCTCTCTCTCTCTCTCTCTCTCTCTCTCTGCAGGTATAAGGCCGCAAATCATGAATGGACCGATGCATCCTCGGCCGCTGGTTGCTCTGCTGGATGGACGGGATTGTACAGTAGAGATGCCCATCCTCAAAGATTTGGCAACCGTGGCCTTCTGTGATGCCCAGTCCACACAGGAGATCCATGAGAAGGTACTCAGACACTCAGATATTGTGCTCAGTCCATATCCAGGTATGAGATGTACTTTTATATCTCGCATTGAATAAAAAGATGAAATACTATTATGCTGTCAATATTTTGTATTTCAGAATATCAGCACTCTTTTATAAAGGGAGAATGTGAATTAATAATTGAATAATGAATTTTAAAAAATGAGATGAATGTTGTGAACTAGATATTGATTCACCTAGAGATATCCTCTAAAATGACTGTGGAGATCAAATGGCAGAAAGCTTAAGATGAGAGGATGGCATTTCATCTCAATAATGTAACAGTGGGGGATGGGGTTGATGATAATGATAATAATAATAATAATAATAATAATAATAATAATAATAATAATAATAATAAGCATTGTGCATGTATGTATTCTTTTTGGCAGGTACTAAATGAGGCAGTAGGGGCAATGATGTACCACACCATCACACTCACCAGAGAGGATCTGGAGAAGTTTAAAGCCTTACGCATCATCATCCGCATTGGCAGCGGCTATGATAACATTGACATAAAAGCTGCTGGAGAAATGGGTGAGACTTTGTACAGAGCTCACAGTCTGAGTGAAGGCTGTACTTCACAACAGGTAAAACAGACAGGATGAATAGTGGTGCTCTGTAGCAGTGTTGTTCAGAAGCTTTGCATGGGAGTACATAGAGTGGAAGGAAATCGTGTGTCTGAAAGGGTCTGAAGGCATTCGCGGCCTGTGACTGAGCCTGGAGTTTGTATCACAGAAGAGTCCACTTCATAGGCACTGTCAAAGAAAGATGTTTGTTGTAATTCTACATGTGCAACTTCAAAAAGCAGACATTGGATTAAATGTTTTTATCTGTGATTTTTTCTAACTAGCTGGTTTTGTTCCTATAATGAGAACTCTGAACACAATATCAAGGAGGAAAAAGCTTATCAGAAGAAGGCAGTTGTTGAGTGAGAGGTTAAAGAGAGGGCTGGACGCAGAGCTGGCACATCCATATCGGTGAACCAGGCAGTTAACTACAACAGCATTTTGAGCCAAATGCACCAACTATTTGGAGTTTGTTCACAAAGTGTGTAATTTTAGCAGTCTGTTTAGACCGAATGGCAATGTGTCAGTCATTGCTTCGCCAACTCCATACCTCCTGAGCGTATGGTTGCCTACTTGTGCCAATTCTAAGAGGATCATCACACTGAAACTGCAACATGCAGCAAAATTTATATGAAAGGGTTATGTTAGCTTTTGTGTGTTGCTGCCTGTTGGTGAAGTTGTTGAATGTTTACAGGGGGAGGTACAATAATGAGAGCCAGCATAAGCTACAGCAGGTCACAGAGTCACTAGCACAACAAAAGAGATGGGTGAGAACCTCAGTGATTATAGTGAGGGATGGAGATGATGGCTCACTACTGCCTCTTACTGCAGTTACTGAGTCACTGCACACGACAATGTCTATAATATCTATAGCATTTGTGTCTCTTTAAAAAGTGAGTGAATGATCTGTATTTCCTGCATCTTTCAAGCGAAATCCATTCAGCCTAAGAGAAATATCACAGCAGACATTCGGATTTGCCATTTACAGCTATGAGTCATCTGCAGACTAATATGTAGTTTTTTTTCACACTCAAGATTCAGGACATTTACATCATAATTCTACTCTGCTGACTGCTTGTGATGTGAGGCCTAAAATCTAATATCTTGACAAGGAATCTGTTACGGTTGAACAATGCATTATATCAGAAGGTCTCAATGGCATAATGAGATTTACGGGGCAAACTATTACACACACTTAAACCAATAGGCAGCTGCACACAGTATTTTCGATTTTCTTTCAAGTGTTTTGAGTTTGTTCTGCCCTACTGGGCTTGTGCTATGTTTCCTCCAAATACCAAATTTGATAAACAGAAAAGTTGGAACGCTTTCACGGAGAATGATGATTGAGTAAATATTCCACCTCGTTCACATTTATTACATTTATTACACATTTATTTATTACACCCGCATCAATCGCTGCTATGCCATGTTAGTGATCTGTCAGGGACATGAGTGGAAAAATATTAGCCCACAGACGTTTCACTCTGTGTAATCACCCAACACATCTGTCACTGATGAGCTGCATGAATCTACAGTCTGCGGTAGAAAGAATCAGCTCAGCCTCACTTCACCATACCATTCTGTTTTTTCTTTTTGTTTGTTTTTTTTTTAACTGTATTGCTGTTCAATAAAAGTACACTTTTAAGATATTTGTTAACATCAGATAATCTGATGTGGATGCCAAAAATTAAATGTTTGTTTTATGCCTTTTTAGCTTTGGTTTAAATCCAGCAAAGCCCACACATTATCAGTAGGGCAGCTGATATATTTCACTCAATCCAATAAATTCCTTATCTAGTCCTGTTATTCTTCATTATTGACTTTTAACACAATAAATTGACAACAAGATTAAAGCCTAATGATTTAAATCAACCGCTCCAAAAGGTGCTAGCGCTTCATCAAGACATTGTGCTCTTTCCCAGGAATCTGTTGGCTTTGTTCACACATCAACCTTCCTGATATTTAATAGGAGTTGTTTTAGGTCTTGCCCCTGCGGTGTCACATCACTCATCCTGTGATTTCAACTCACTTGCGTTCACACTTAAACTTTTCCTGATGAATTCACATTGAATCCCTGAATAAATGTGCCCGTGTGAAAGGGGTGTCTACTACTACTCAAACACATTTGTACAAAACCAATATTTGTTTATCTGTGTGTTCATGTAGGCATCGCAGTGTGTAATATCCCATCTGCAGCTGTAGAGGAGATGGCAGATTCTACCCTCTGTCACGTCCTGAACCTGTACCGGAGGAACACTTGGCTGTATCAGGCTCTCCGGGAGGGCTCACGGTTCCAGAGCATAGAGCAGATTAGGGAGCTGGCATCAGGAGCAGCTCGCATACGGGGAGAAACTCTCGGACTCATAGGTTTTGGTGAGACACAGACAGTCAGAGAAAAACACAGTTTGAAGGTTCACTGAGCGTGCATAGTAACCTTTAGTATAAATCTGTCTGTGTTGTACAGGCCGAACGGGTCAGGCGGTAGCGGTTCGGGCAAAAGCATTTGGCTTCAATGTGATATTTTACGACCCGTATCTGCAGGATGGTTTAGAACGCTCACTGGGTGTGCAGAGAGTGTACACCCTCCAGGACCTACTGTACCAAAGTGACTGTGTGTCTCTGCATTGTAATCTAAATGAACATAACCACCACTTGATCAATGACTTTACCATCAAACAGGTGTGCAAATGCTGTATATCAACACACAAGACATACAAACACAGACATACACACAGACAATTACTTGTGATGCTGAACTCAATGCACCACTGCCATCTAGTGGTTATTTTGAAGAATCAGTGTTTTGTGTTGGTAACCTTCTGTGGGCTTTTGACAGTGTTCATTAATGGTACGTTGCTTCTGTGCTGTAGATGCGTCAGGGTGCGTTCCTGGTGAACTGTGCACGTGGGGGTCTGGTGGATGAGAAAGCTCTGGCTCAGGCCCTGAAGGAAGGAAGAATCCGTGGAGCTGCTCTGGATGTGCATGAGTCAGAACCATTCAGGTGAGCTTTGTAGCTGTGTAGTTGTGTGCTTATAGCAGCATGTTACTGTTCAGATGTTGGTTCAGATATACACCAAGATGTCTTCACATAAATTGCAAAAAAAAAATAAAAAAATCACATTTTGTTTATTTAATTAAAAATAACCATCCTACTATCCAGTAAACAACCTACTATGTATTTATGTGGCTACTACTTATTTGGCTGAACATCAAGTAAACTTTGTAGACTCTCTATCATTTACTGCCTTCTAGACTTCTTGTCCTGGACAGAAGTCAGCAGCCAATCAGTGGAGAGAACGCGAGAGTGTAAATTTGTTCTCTAATTTGGTGAAAAGCTAGTGAGCGACAATCAGCTAATTATCCTTGTTAAGAAGTTTGTATTGTTGCCCAGTTGTGAAGTTGAGGAACTGGTAGTGGCTAATAGGAGGTGGTGTTGGGTTTCTCTGTAGTTTTGTATTTCAAAAAATGTTGTGTGTTTATGCTCTTAATTAATATCCTCTATTTTTCCTCACTAGTTTTACACAAGGTCCACTGAAAGATGCTCCCAATCTGATTTGCACACCTCACACAGCTTGGTACAGTGAGCAGGCCTCACTAGAGATGCGAGAAGCAGCTGCCACTGAGATAAGAAGAGCTATCACAGGTACATGCTTCCCGAATCTGCTCGCATGTTGATCCACAGAAATAATCTTAGATGTTTTCAGCACCTATGCCTGTTTATGTATGCGCAGGTCGTATTCCAGACAGCCTTAGAAACTGTGTCAACAAAGAGTACTTTATTGTCACAGCGTCATGGGGAGCAGCGGAGCAGCAGGTGCATCCAGAGCTCAACGGTGGTGCATATAGGTAATGAAATCCACAGCAGATTTCAAAAAGGTGGATTCATACCTTTTCTCACCTGCTGATCTTTATTCTTTTAACCCTAATCTGTCACCATCGGCCTCTGGCAGTTCAGTTTTACCATGAAGCAGACAAATATAGCTCACATATTAAGGGCCATTTGGACTGAATATGCTTATACCCCAAGAATTCTACAATTCAGTATTTATTCTACTGACAAACAGCTGGTTTACTTATTAACCCACTAAGTGTTGTCTCTCACAATAACCCACTATAACACTTTCAAAGGCCCCAACCTGCCATCTTGAACTATTCAGCTGTCATACACATTCTCTGGCTTTGCATTTGTTGCTCAATCTGATTACTTCTTTCACTCAGCAGAGTGGCCCAACCGTTACCAGCCATATCTCCTGGTGGCCTACAAGATAAAATGTATACCTAAACCCAACCAGGTAAATATATGCTAGTGCACAGAATCCAGTGTATTTCTATATCTGGCCACAATAATTTAAGCTCTGATTCAGCAATAATACGAAGAGGTAGTTTATATAATGCATACTTGTAATATATGGTGCAATTCCTTTCATAACAGGCTTAAAATGGTTTCTCTCTGTTACAGTTGGATATCTGTGTGCCAAAGACCTCTATTACTATGTGCTTCAAATATTTCACTTCATATTTTCCCTATTTGTATTTTATCAATGCTCTGTTGCTTGTGGGATTATTTCTGATCATGTGCTCATAGACTGCATTTTTAATCATCATCTGCATTAGTTACTGCTTTAAAATGTCATGAAGATTAAGATGTTATGTTGTTGAAAATACAGTGCCTTGCAAAAGTATTCAATCCCCTTAAAAGTCATAAGATTTGACAGAATTACAAATGGCACACAGATTGCTCTAGCCAGGATTTCTACTGCAAAATGATATGTTCTTAAAGTAGATTCTCAGAAATCAAAATTCATTATTAGTCAGCAGATCTTTAAAAGAAATATGAAAAATGCTGCTTGTATAAATATTCAACTCCTTCAGACTAGTATTTGGTAGAACCACCTTTTACTGCAATAACAGCTTTTGGGGTCTGTTGTTGGGTCTGTTGGGGTACGTTCCTACCAGTTTTGCACACTGTTTGGGAGTGATTTTAGCCCATTCTTCCTGGCAGATTTACTCCAGGTTCTTCAGGATGGCTGGACGTTGTTTGTTGACTGGGATTTTCAACCAGTAATGTAGATTCTCAATGGGATTCAGATCTGGACTTTGACTTGGCCACTGTAGAACGTTCACCCTTTTGTTTTTAACCACTCCTGCGTTCCTTTGTCCTTGTGCTTGGGACCATAATCCTGCTGAAAAGAGTTTTGAGGGGATAGCTTTGTCTTGGTAGTACTTGGGTCATGTGATGCAGCTTCTACTTCCTCACTGTAGATCCAACAGTGCTTACTGGGATGTCGAACCTCTTAGATGTAATTTTACACCCTAGTCTTTGGATATGAAATTCTATTACCTTATTTTCAACTTCCTTAGAATGCTTCTTAGTCATTTTCTTTCGTTTCCTTCAGACAGGCACTCTTCTTAATGACAGTTCAACTGAGGTGGTTTTTGTTCAGAAAATGGGAGCTGTTTTAATATTTCACAAGTGAAGGCCAATTATAAGTCAATGTGTTCTTGTTAAGTCAGTATCTTTCATCTGGAGCTGATGGCCTGGAGTTTGAATACTGATGCAAGCAGCTTTTTGTTTCAGTTTTTTATTTTCTTTGAAGTGCTTGCTGACCAAGAATTAATTTGACTTTGAGAATTCACTGTAAGAAAGCATGAGTTTGCAATAAAAATATTGACAAAGAATATGAGTATTTATCATTTGTTATTCAGACAAATCTGGGGGTTAAATACTTTTGCAAGCCACTATAGCTGTAAGAACCTCATGAGTTTCAGTTGTTCTTGCTCTCATTTCATTTTCAAATTGAGTTTAAAGCATAACTTCACCCTCAACCTTGAGCCTAATTCCACCCACTGGATAATTTTGAAAAAATGTTGGGCAAGGATCTGAGAGCTGGGGGCAGGGAGGGGTGGAGAAAAAGGGTGGGGTGGGGGTGTGGATGTGTGAGGCAGGAGTTGTTCGGTGAATCTTGATCAGCATATATTTGAAAATGAGTGAGATTTCACAGACTCCCACTGGGGCAGGTGCTGGGGGAGGTGGGCTGCCCACCTCTGATTAGAGAGTATTAATATTCTTTTTTTTTTTTTTTTTTTTTTCATACAAATTTCATAACATAGAGAAGTAATAAACGGTCGACTCTACGTCAGCATTGGCTTTGTGAGGTTCAGGATGATTTTAACTAGTAGATGGTGTTTTGTGCCATTTTCAACCAATACAATGCTGATTTTTATAAAAGTGTTAATTTTGTCAATAATTAACACCAGCATTCATGTGTTTCATCAGAGTACAGTCATATCATTTAGTTTACAGCTCAAAAAACACATTTAAGTATTCAATACCTCTTTAATTACTCTACTGACTATACCAAGAGGTCTTTAAATACAACATGCTGTCTGAGTTAAAAGCCATGTATGACTTTGTTTTCCTGGCTTTCCTGTAGACATGCCCAGGGTCCAGTGGGGATGACTTCTGGAGGACCAGAGGAGAGCACAAAGCCAGGTGGGGGTCCCAGTGCCCCTGTCCTCTCCCTGCCACCAGGCCCCCAGCCCAACCATACCCCCTGCCTGAACCAATCCCACACACAACGTGAGCACAGAGAACACATATAACCAAACGCAGGGAGGCGTTTATACTGCTACTGAACAACTCACGGCACAGTTCACATAGCGAGTTAACTTCAAACTAGGGACAAGAAGAAGCAAATTAACTAGGAGCTACAGCTAACAGCAGTGGGATCAGCTCAAATATGCAGCATGGAGGCGTCCTTTTGCTCCTGTCTTGTCATGGGATTTTAGTTTTTCTTGGTTGTAGTTATTTTTGTTCCAGATGTTTTCCCTCCATATGTATGCTTTACATTACTTGTCTTCTTGGGACTGTGTACATGGACAGGTGGGCAGGATTTCTAGTCCGCTCATTGAGTTCTCAAAGGAAGATTGGCATCACATGTCAGTCACCCCTTCTGCCACCAGCCTTGAGCATCCTGAACAAAACACTTGTAGATGCATTGTCTGTTAACCTGTTTCTTTCTATTTTCTTCTTGTCTCTTACCTTAAACCAAATTATTACTTGTCCTTTTAATTCTGTGTTAAAGTGATTTGATTATATTGGTATATAGTGTATTTATCAAAAAGCAAAGACAAAAGGTTCAATTACTGATAACTGATTACTGTGTGACCCCTTTTCTTAACTTGGCTTTGTAACCAGCTGAACCTTATTAATTAGACACAACCACATGAGTCTAACAACCACCAGCCCTAATGTTCAGGCATTTTTGTATTCATTTTCACATAACTTGGGCATGGAAGATTTATTGAATTCATTGAGAGAATTTAAATTCTTTTTTTTTTTTTCAGTCTGATGATAAGACTATGGATGGCAGCTCACAGTGAAACGGTCAAGAGCCACATGCCACCCTGCTCAGGAAACACTTTTTTCTTCTTTCATGTCTGAGTACCATAAAATAGGCATCACATGTCTGGTTACCATTTACTTTTGCTCATACCGCTCTCTTGCTGATATTTTTATAGATGTAAAATAGAAAATATTTTGATGTTGCTGTTAGATTTGTATTACCATAGTATGCAAAACTTTTTTTTTTTTCCTTTTGTGAGTGTTATGACACCATGTGGAGTTCATTTTATTGTTACTGAAATGTGTGTTCCTCAGCCCACTTTGCCAGTACATGTATATTAGGACAGTGGGATATGTTTTTATTGTGTTTGTTTCTTGTACTAAGCATCCATGACAGTAAAAATTAAAAAAGAAAAGTACCATTCTTGTTGTGTTTTCTTGCTAATTTTTTATTATGTGCCAAATGTATTAAACAATATACATAAGTAAAAAAAAAATTAAATATCAAAATCTGGAGGAAAAAAAGAAGCAAACTTATTTATACTCACCATCCAATTTATTAGGAACACTCGTACACCTGCACATTCATGGCAGTTATCTAATCAGCCAATCATGTGGTGGCGTCACAGTGCAAAAAAAAAAAAAAAAATCATGAAGATATGGGTAGAGTTGGGTAATGTTCACATCAAACATCAGAATGAAGACAAAGTCTGATCTCTGTGACTTTGATCATGACATGGTTATTAGTACTAGATGGGCTGGTTTGAGTATTTCACAGCAACAGAAAACCAGCCAAGAGCAGGAATCTGAGGCTGTCATGGGCAGGCAGGCAGTGTGTGGTATGAGTGTGCAAAATTGTTCAAGAATAATAGTTCAATAAAGCGTATACATTTATTTTTCATTTGTGGATCTGGTTATTTTGTTAAAAAAAACAAAACCTATTTATGTCCAACTCAAGAACAAATATAGCCACACGCTGCAATCATTGGAGTCCAAGCAGCTTCTCAGAAGTCATAAAACAATGGTGTAATTAGAAGTGGTTCAACAGCATAAGTGGCCTAGTACAACCACAAACAACTTCAAATTTTTAGCTTAAGTGATTCTTAAGACAGTGCAATGTTTCATTTATAGCACCCCCTATAGACACAATGTAACAGAATTTGATGTGCTTCCAAGGAGTGTGATGCTGATTAAGTGTATTAAGTTTCATGAAATTTGAACTTTTACATTGCAAGATATTGGCCATAGAGTCAACTGGCCATGCCTTAAAAATGAATTGGCTCATAACTTAGAAAAGGTTTGATGAATCAAAGTTCTTTTTACAACCTTTTATTGAAATGGTCCGGAGATGAGGCACACCAAATTTCATGGCAATCGGATGAAGTGCCTTAGACAACCTTCATGAAATTGAAATGGGGGGAAATTTCGGGGGTGGAAATTGGGGATTATAGACCGGATTTGGGACATAAGTTATCAGAGGAAAGAAGAAGTTTTGTTCTAACCCATGAAGTTGCTGAGATGATCCAAAGCATAATAAATGTACTTATTACAGTGCCCCCTTGTGGCCGATTTGTTTCATATTTGGTTGATAGCTTCTATGTGCCATTAGAAATGAGCCTATAAGTGTCATGAAGATCAAGCATTCACAATAGCAAATATTGGCTGCTGAATGGCTGTTTGGTGGCCATTTTGGTGAGCCAACCAGTTGGCACTTTAGGAAATGTAAGCAAATGGGGCCAAGTATACGTACACCAAATTTCAGATTAAATGGTTCTTAAGATATGGACGTGTCAGTTGTGGATCTTCCTATGGATGAAATTTTTATGAAATTTGGTGTGCAGCCACAGAATATTATAGTATAACTTTTTGTCAGTATGGTCTGTAGAAGATGTATACCAAATTTCATGTGAATCGAATCAACGGCCCCTGAGGAGTTTATTTTACTTTCGCTTTCAATTTTTGGAAAATGGTGGGAAGATTTGGGGGAATTTGGGGGGAATGGGGATGATTCGGGAGCTTTCAAAAAATCAGAGGAAAAAAAGAATTTTTGTTCTAACCCACATGGTTCCCGAGATATGAGCAAAAACGTAAATGTGCTTATTATATAGCGCCCCCTAGAGTCATGCGGAGGTAATTGCAATTTTGTAGGATCTCTCCTAGTTCAGGAAACTATATAACAGGTTTGGTGCCTGTACAACTTATAGTTTTTGCTGCCCAGATACTTTTACTAAAGAAAAATGGAAAAATCCTGATAAAGATGATTAATAATCCTTAGAAAAGCAATAGGGTTCCAGCAGCTGGGGGCCTGGACCCCTAATTATCGCCTCTTTAGGCGTACATCATAGGTATACTACAAATAATAGCATATGCAATTATTAGATAATGTAGGATTGATTTAAAAAAAATAAAATGTCATTAAAGTATTTTAAAATGTGTTATTTTTCTTAGTATTTTAAGTGAAAGCTCTGAGCTCCTGAGCTTTTGAAGTGATAATTAACGCAACCAAGTGTGCAACCTTTAACCCTCAGCTCCGCCCACTTCCGGTATACAGGTGAGCAGATGGGTGTATAACAGGGATTTAGTAAACGGCGGAAGAGATTTTTCCTTTGGGATAAAAATACTAAAAGTCCGTGGAGAATATGTGTGGCTTTGGTAAGACCATTCCCTGCTTCTCTGCTTAAGCTGCTTAGTAATTAGAGTCGCAGTAAACGTGCCCAATTGCTGCAGTTTCACCGCTTAAGGTTTGGGAATTAGCATTCACTTGCACTTTCGTTGCGGTGCTTGTTTGTGTTAGAAGTTTAAGTGGAAATAGACGCTTTTCTTTGTTTGTTTTAATCATCATTGCTTACCACGTATGCCAGTGACAACTCGGATGACTTAATGGCACGTCTGCAATATGTCAATTTTCTGTTTCTTGATCTGCTTCGTAGACAAACAGAAAGGGCCCGGGAGGCTGATGACTCAAGGACTAACACTCATAGTTGTCGGTCATGTCAATTTCATTTTGGGCGCCATCGTTCATGGCAGCGTTTTACGACACATCTCTAAACCCCGTGGGAGAGTTTCTACAGAGTACACAGTGTCCAACATCATAGCTGTCACCTCAGGACTGCTGGTAGGGTGGGATAATAACATGTCTCATTATGCTCCATAACAATTATATGGTTATTTCTTGAGAATGTATATCATCATGACATTCATAATGCTTTTTATTTTTTTTTTAGAGCATTGCAAGTGGAATTGTTGCAATATTGGTGTCAAGGAATATTAAGAATTTCAAACTAGTAAGAAAACCCTCTTATTTACTTTGAGATATTCATCAACCTCATTTTTGTTAAGTGTTTTAAATTTGTATGTTTGCTAGCTATTTAAAAACTTGACACATTTGATCAGGCACTTCACTGATTTCTGATTTCTGTCATCACTAATTAAGTGGACAGTTAATATTTGGTCTAGAATATAACTTAAAGTGAATCCTGGAGCTCACATTGAAACTGCTTTTCCTCCAGCATGTGGGTCTGTTGGTGAGCTCCTTCTTAAACGCTCTGCTCTCTGCAGCCTGCTGTGTTGGGCTACTGCTGGCCATCAGCCTCACTATTTCAGCTGATGGCAGTGCCCTCATGCAGGGCTGCAACAATACAGACATGCCCATAAATGCTCGCTCGCCTGTCTCCGCCAACTGCCCCTTTGACACTACACGCATTTACGTGAGTTTCTGGCAACTCTTAATGTTGGCTGGATAATAATAATGGATATCATCTTGTGCAGTCTAGTTGTTGACTATAAAAGCAAACTGTTAGACTCCAGAGTTATTGCAGAATATTTTAACATTTACAAATGAGTGTCGGATGTGTTGAGTTTCAAGACTGGTGTTTTTGTCTTTAAGGACACAACTCTAGCCTTGTGGTTTCCGTGCACTCTGCTATCAGCCATGGAGTCTGGTCTGTCTGTGTGGTGCTTCATAGTGGGTCTCATTCTGAGAGGCATTGGGCCTTGTGCTCACACTTACCTCAGAGAGCAGGTAAGCCACACATACTCGCACCAAATAACAATTATTGGTAATATTTGAGATTTATAAAAACTAATGCAAAACCCAACAAATGAACATTAACATGTTACACACATTACACGTTAGATATTTTCCCTTCATAGCTTTTTTATTTATTTATTTATTTTTTTGAAAGTATTGCTTTATAATCCACTGTTTGATATTCTGGTTTGATCTTCATGTCACACTGCCTTATGATATTCTATTACGTAACAGCTGGAAGACGACACCTTGGCACATACATCAAAGATGGATCCAGAATTTTCAGCCCCGAGCCAACGTCTCATTGCACGCCATTCTGACCAGCCATAGACAGCAAGATCAATCAGAAAACTAAGGTAGGATTTCCATCAACCTTGTAGTCTTTCCTTCTTCTAGATTTCAGTGTGGTTACAGTGAATTAAGAAAATTTGGGCCTGGCAGTAATGCCAATTTTAGTGTAAAAATTCATGTTATAAAGTGCAGTGTTTAAGGTTTCAGTGTATTTGTATATAAATATAAACATTTTTAATAAAGTTTAATTGATTGTGTTTTATATTAAGGCTGGCTGACCTTTTTTTTTTATTATTCCTTTCAGATTTGGTGAAACTCTGAGTTAATAAAGTAGATTCAATATTTAATAAGTAATGTTTAGTCGGTTTTGGAAAATGCAGCTGTTTATGAGCTAACTCGTACAACTTCATATCAGTTGTTGATTTTATATTACGGGAAAAGAAATGTTTACAAAAATTTGACATTTATTTTAAGCATACAATCAGGCTTTTGAGCAAATTTGACTCAAACTGGATTTTCTAACCATTTGGAATAATGTATTAAGCTTACAACGTTTCCTTGTTTTCTTGATAGGTTAAGTACAAGAGATGGTAAAATCTGTCTAATCTACCCACATGAAATTAAACTGGAAAAATATCATTATTATAAAGACCAAATGTTTGACTAATTAAACAAAAAAAAAAGTCGTTGGAAAAATGTAAACTAAATTGTTAATCAACCTGTTGCTAATTAAGCTAATTCTATAAATATACACAATGACATCTTTCATTAATTTAAATACATAATTACAATGTTTTATTATTATTTATTTACTAAAGATTATGAGCACTCCATAGCTAGTGGTCATATAAAACACTGGATAAATCAGGAGACATTAAATTTGTTCTGACAGAGAGAAAAGTACAGGAATGAGAGGAACATTTCTGTAAGGTAGTGAGGTGTAAATATAGTAGAAAGATGGTGCTTATTCTGGATGGTTTAAAGTTTGTCTAGTTTTAATAGGGTGATGATAAATCTTTGTTTCAGAGTTAATCCCATGTGCTGTGAGGGGGGTAATTTTGTCCAAGTTGTGTGACATATTTTTAAAGCACGTATGAAGTTCTATGTTTGAAATATGTGTTCCTGTTGAAACATATGAAAGCTCAAGGATTTGTATCAATTTTTGTTTTTAATCAAATTCCTACATTTTATTGTACAAAATGGGTACAATTTGATGATGATGATGATGATGATAATAATGTTTAAACGCTTGTTACTTATGTTTTTCACTGTTTATTAATAAATAAAACAATTACTGTATGCTGTTATTGTTTCTTTTATATCAGATATATTCTTATTGAAATATAATAAGGAATCTAATTAGTATTCTGAATTCCAGTACAGACACTTATCTATTCTTCCTGAGAAGTGAGGGTGTGCCAAGTCATCTGTTTCGATGTGTGGATAAAGAGACTTGAGTTCAGGGTCTATTCATCATTTATTGCACACATGCTGTTCTTGGTGGTGTTGTGGTGACCTGAGTCACTTCTGCACCTGTTATATTGCTCAGCTCTTCATCTCCTGCTCAGTTACTATGTCAAGAAAGGCCACTTTATTTATTCACGGTCTTCCCAGCTAAAAAATCTAGCTTAGTCTGAGCAGCTACCAGCTGCAAAAACACAGACCACAATAGTCAAGCTGGTAGACTATCTTTGACACCTGGTAAGTGCTGGTAGAAAGGAATTCTGAATTACAACTACTAATGCTACCTTGTAGACAAGTTATTTTAAGTAAATAACACAACAGTAAGGCAAATAGAAAAGTTTATTCATCAATTAGTCAAGTAATAATGATTGACATTATATAATTTGGGAAGAGTAACGATTTATAATTTAATTATGTGTCATCTAGGAGACCATGGATCCCCTTTTAAGTCTGATTCTTCTCAAACTTCCTATTGTCACCTCAGGGAGTTTTGTCTCAACACTGTTGTCTCTAGCTTGCTTTTTAGGGATCTAAAGCTACATCCTGATTTCTGTAATGCTACTTTGTGAACGTCTGTTAAAAGTGATATTTATATATCGTTTTGTCAGCAGGATTAAAATGTTGGCCTTAATAATTGCTTTCATTTTATGATAGAGGTTAGTTTCAGACACCAAGATAAGATAAGGCTCAGAATATTCCCACTAGAAGACCCGCATTTATCTGTATTTATTCTATTACACAATTTCCTGTCTCAAATTTGAAGTAGTGATTATTTTTCTGAGTATGTCTTCAGTCATTATCTCTAGGATTACTAATTCGAAAACTGAGGTTATCCATTATGTAGTGTACTGAACTCCTGCCCTGTCTTCGCTGATCCTGGGCGCATGCGCAGTGTGAGGAGGGCGGAGCCTGTCTAGGGGAGGGGCAGTTTCGGCTGGAGTATGCAAAGCGAGCAGCGGTCTGTGCAGCCGTTCGTGTGTTTCAGGACGTTTACACTGCGCGGAGTAGTTTACAGTATAGACTGTGCACAGGTGAGCGCGGTTCACACTGAAACAGGTGTCAGGCGTTAATGTTTTCTCATTAGACACTGAGGCAAAAAGGTGTGTGTGTGTGTGTGTGTGTGTGTAAAAGGCGTGTGAGAAGCTCAGAGCTGCTGCAGTGAAGACGCGGTGTATTGTCATACACGGAGAAACGGCGACAAGAAGCGGAAGGATAACGCCTACCAACGGTAAAGTTTCAGTTTTAGATTTATAAACCCGCGGTTGTGGACTTGTCTGACCCACGAGTGTGTGTGTGTGAGTGAGTGAGTGAGTGAGTGTGAGTGATTTAAATGAAAAGCCCACGTCAGTGTATTGCTGAGGTCTGCCTTGTGCACGCGCACGGTGGGAAAGGCTTTGGGGTTAAACGGCCGGTCGTCATGGGGACACGAGAAAGGGGAAAAAAACTGGAAAAGGCTTTATGTTAAAAACAGTAATAACTCAGTAATTACAATCTATAGCTTCGTTTACCCCATACAGTATTTGATATAAAACGACAGCCCGGAGTTTATGTACAGGACTGACTAGAGATTTTGTTTTGTACATTTTTGATCATTAAGTTGCACAGCTCTAGTCATTCCTGTCACAATTATGTCCTGCAGTGCTGTGTGTGTGTGTGTGTGTGTGTGTGTGTGTGTGTGTGTGTGTGTGTG
>JAOTRR010000002.1:16541405-16551795 GCA_028570945.1 Gogo arcuatus
TGTGTGTGTGTGTGTGTGTGTGTGTGTGTGTGTGTGTGTGTGTGTGTAGGTGGAGCAGACAAGCAGGCCTGACCTGGTTCTGTTCATTATGAAGTACCTGATGGTGTTGGTTGTTGGCATCCCATCTGTGTTCTGGGTGGGCAGTAAGAAGACCTGCTTCGAGTGGGCCAGCTTTCTTCATGGCCGTAGACGCAAAGAGTAAGTTCCTTATCAGATGAACACCTCACTTCTATCTCACTTCATGTTTAGACAGCTTGCATATGTAGAACTCCAGGATTTGGCAACACAAGAACTGAATAATCCACTCCTCACCCCAGTAAAATGCTGAAAAATATACTCACAGAGCACTTTATTAGGAACACCTGTACAGCTGCTCATTCATACAATTATCTAAACAGCCAATCATGTGGCAGCAGTGCAATGCATAAAATCATGCAGATATACAGGCCAGAGGCTTCAGGTAATGGTCACATCAACCATCTGAAGGGGGAAAAATTTGATCAGTGATTTTGACTGTGGTATGATTGTTGGTGCCAGACGGGCTGGTTTGAGTATTTCATAAACTGTTGATCTCTAGAGTCTCTAGTCTGTAGAGTTTACTCAGAATGGTGCAATTAAAAAAAAAACAACAACAAACATCCAGGGAGATGGAAACGCCTTGATGATGAGAAAGGTCAACAGAGAATGACCAGACTGGTTCGAGTTGACAGAAAGGCTACGGTGACTCAGATAACCACTCTGTACAATTGTAGTGAGCAGAAAAGCATCTCAGAATGCACAACACGTCGAACCTTGAGGTGGATGGGCTATGACAGCAGAAATCCACCTCGGGTTCCATTTCTGTCAGCCAAGAACAGAAAGCTGAGGCTGCAGTGATCACAAACTCACCACAACTGGACTGTTGAAGACTGGAACAACGTAGCCTGGTCTGATGAATCTTAATTTCTGCTGAGGATCACAGATGGTAGGGTCAGAATTTGGTGCTAGCAGCATGAATCCATGGACCAAACCAGCCTTGTGGCAACAGTCCAGGCTGGTGGAGGTGCTGTAATGGTGTGGGGAAGGTTTCTTGGCACAATTTGGACCCAGGACGTCTATTGGAATATTGTTCCTGACATCCTCGTGCATCATGCATTGCATTGTTACTGTGCATCTCTTCATGGTCACAATTTACCCTTTTTCTAATGGATACTTCCAGCATGATAATGCACCATGTCACAAATCAAAAGTCGTCTCAAACTGGTTTCATGAACATGGCAATGAGGTCAGTGTCCTTCAGTGGCCTTCCCAGTCACTGGATCTGAATCCAGTAGAACACCTTTGGGAGGTGGTAGAACAGGAGATTCACAGCATGAAAGTGCACCTGAAAAATCTGCAGGAATTGCGTGATGCAATCATGTCAACATGGACCAGAATCTTACAGGAATGTTTCCAACATGTTTTGGAATCCATGCCACCAAGAACCGAGGCTATTTGGAGAGTAAAGGGAGGACCTACCCAGCATTAGTGTAGTGTTCCTAATAAAGTGCTCTGTGTGTATGCTGTTGAAGACTTTTTAAAAAACCTTATAATCATTATACTTTCGAGATGTACTTTGCTTTGGCGTATAAGGTAGCAACTAGAAGAGACAATTTAAAGGTATGCTGTATCACACGGTGCTCAAAGAGCTGTTTTTAGTAAATGTTGCATGATTCTGGTGCTTTTTTTAAATTTTATTTTAAATTTCAGTCTATGCCACAAAGTAGGGCAGCTTATTTACTGTTCTCCTCTGGTGGTCTACACTTCTGTTCCGTTCTATTCTGTTCAAATAGCTTTAACACTTCCCCTTACATTTCCCTTATAATCTTTTCTCCTTTCCCCTCCTGCAGCAGTACGGTGAATGACAGCCGTCAGGTACTGCAGGAGCCCGACTTTGCTCAGGCTCTGTTGCGTGACCCCAATACGCCCATCATCCGCAAGTCACGTGGCACTTCCACACAGGGCACGTCTACCCATGCCTCCTCCACTCACCTGGCCATGTTAGATGACGTACGCAGCAAAGCAAGCAGCGTCCACAGCAAGATGAGCAGTTACCATGGCAGCCTGCATCGCTCACGTGATGGCAGGTGAGGCCCAGCATGAGGTGTTGATTGATTTCCCCCCCCCCAGGGTATGAGGGCTTGGCCATTTGCATGCATTTAAATTATATCTATTTATACCACAGCACTGTTGATTGCTCATATCCGATTGTCAGAAGGTGTTCATTATTAATTTATAACAGCAGCTCTGTCTGCTGTTAAAGAAGTACAGGTTTACTGTACATTAATGTGCTTGTTCTACTACCTTATTGTTTCTACAGTAATGACTAACTTGTATGGTTCATGTAATCTAAGCTGAAAATAAATGGATTAAAAACACGTAATTATTTAACAAAGTGAAACATTTACCTGTTGATTTGGTGAAACTTTCTGTAAGGAAACATTTATGGAAGGAGTCACGGGTGTCAGTGCTTTGTATCGGTCAGAACGTTTTCCACCACAGGAAAGTCTTCAGGACAGAGTTTGCATCTTACGGTTTCTCTGTACCATGACAAGCTGCAAGGGTTTTTTTTTTGTCTTATTAACTTCAAGAGAAAGAGAGAAACAGAGAGGCTGGTGAGGGATCCATTGTTTATAGCTGCTTTTTACCACTGCACCGTTGAATGCTCAAATCTGACTGATCAGAAGGTGTTCATTACTTTCGTGTAACAGCACATCTCGCACAGGTAACCTGAACAATACATTCATATTAATGCGCTTGTGCTAATACGTTACTCTCATGCTCAGAGACATGTACGGCAGACACTCCACATAATCAATGACTAATAATAAACAGATTTAAAAATGCAGTGTTTAACAAATTAAAATGTATAATTGTTGATGTGGTGAGGTTTTTTGTTAGGAGACATTTAATGTTTATGGCAGGAGTCTCAGTTGTAAGCGATTTGTACATCACAATGCTTTGTGAAGTTTACACTATCCGGTTTCACAGCAAAATGACAAGCTGTGTTTTTTAACAGAGAAAGAAAGAGATGTACAACGATTAAAAAAAAAGTTATACACTTATACCCCAGCACGACACCAAGATCTTCCCAAATACACGGATGTCATTAAAACACTCAACATGGCCCTTAAATCAGCGTGGCCATGTGAAGGTGGCCTGTTCTCATATGCACTTGCTTAAGCCCGTTCTAAACATGCCATGGACAAAGCTATGGAAGTGACAAAAGTGGGAATGCAAAATTTGTTATCTGAAGGAATGGACACGTAGCCAGGGATGAAAGCTTTTCAATGGTATTAGAAGCTAAATTGGAGTGCACTGTAGTAGTGTTGTAGTACTTGAGATTGGTCTTGGTCTCGAGACCGATCTCAAGACCACTTTTTGAAGGTCTCAGACTCGGGATTTTATTTCAAGACCTTTCAAGATCACAACTGCAGGGATTTCACGAAATTGCCTATGCATTGTCTGATTTATTTGTTAACATCATTACTGTGATTGGATGTAAAACTTCTTGCTTCAAATGCAACCATTAATGTGACTCATTGCGAATTCTAAATTTTCGTTACTGTTAACAGCCGTCAGCCTCCCTGTCCCCCTTCACACACACTGGTCTGGTCCTGGTCTTAACTCGGTCTCACCCTGCCTTGATCTCAACCCCTCAAAGTCTTAGTCTTGTCTCGGGCTCGATACACTCTGGTCTTGGTCATGATTTGGTCTCGGTTTAGGTGGTCTTGACTACAACACTATACTGTAGTGATCTCCATAACAACCAGATGAAAATGTGTATAAGGTATATGGCCATTTTATCTGTATGAATTTATTATGTGGAACAATGTGTAGTGTCCTATCTATTCATTCTTTATTCATAACTATATACAGTATACAGAATGTAAGTATAGAAGACCACTTCATGATCTTAGTGAAAGAACTTTTTAGGGAAACTGCATGTTTTCAGTACTGCACCGTTACATATATATTGTATGACGTTATGTCGTAAATACGTCTGTTATGATTGGTCATGGGTGTATAGGGTTATTCACCACTGGGATACTTTTGTTAGGCAGATCTTGCAACCCTGCATGACAGAAGCTGAAACATGCTTGAGATTGATGACAAAAGACAGATCTGAAAAGTGATAAAAGAAAGTCTCTTTAATGTAATAGTAATACAGTACGTTGTTCAGACTTGCAGTACTGAGTGATCTCATTCTGTGTGTTTTGAAAGAAGACTGAACTTTGTTCCGCTTTTTGATTTCATCCTGCAGGTACACTCCCACCAGCCACAGAGGCATGGAGGAGCGCCCGCCCTACGGGAGCATGCCCCGGCTTAACGAGCAGCTATCGCGTCACAGCAGCCTACACCAACTCGACAGTCAATCACGGCACAGCAGCACGCGAGACTTGAGCCATCCTCCACCCACCAACATAACACACGGCTCCAGCATGAACTGTGTGGTGGAGGAAGACGGAGTGAGTGCGTAATTTACTAGACACTTCAGTTTACACACACTGCCCTCAGTGTCGACTCGGCTCACACCTGAACACTCGTACTGTGGACTCTGGAACGACAGACTCGTTGCTCTGCAGATGCAGAAGGTGCTGATGATGAAGCCTGCACTCAAGCTGGTACACCATGTATTTTACATGTACAGAAGAGCCTTTGGGAGGAAGTGTGTTGGTCCGCACTGCCTGTGGTCCACCATACACCATTGTTAGACTGGTTTCTTTGATACTGTGATGTTCAGGGCGAGTGATGGGGCGAGTAAAGTAAAGTAATACAACGTATTACTCTGCCTCCTGCTGAGGAACTGCAGACATGTCCTTACAGTTAAGGCAGTAAAGAAGCGAGCAGCCTGCAGCTGTGCAGTCTTAGAGACGCATTGTCTTACTTGCAGCTTTTTTTCTCACGTGATCATCTCCACGACTCGAAGCAGCTTGTCAAAGCAGATTCCACTCAGTGAGGATCTTTTACATCTTAGCCTTCTTCATGTTCAAGCACTCAAAGCCAAGCATAAAGATGAAGGGGGAATTAAGACAAATGTCACTGTACTTATGTGCCTCTGGCAAGCAATTACATATACAAGATATAGCTCTTGTGATGTGTATGTTTCTGTACATATTATAGTACTCCTCAGAAACCACATACCTGAAAACCTCACTTCCACCAGACGTACCGTTCCCTGCTGCATCAGCCTACCTCATCAACCCAGCGATCCCACTCCTGCCTCAGATCACACTAAACATTTAACATGTGATTGCTGTCCTGTTAATTATTATATTTTGAGCCAGCTTTATAAGCGGAGTGGCACGATGGGAAAAGTGCAGCGTTTCCACAGTGTTTTAACACAAAGTCTGTAACATCATGGAAAGAAGACATTTATAGAGGTAAACGTATTTTGTACACACTACTGATGGCATGCTGCCTGCGGCAAGTGGGGTAAACACGACTTGAACCAGAACGTTGTGCTTTGTGTGAATGCATCTGATTTAGAAATCTACATGAATATACACAGAAGTGAGTGGTGCCACAACGGCACAGATGTATGTGGTTACTGCTCCTAGTAGATAAATGAGCTCCAGTCTGCACTCTATATGCAAAAGCTTTGAAAACTAAATTCTATCTGACATTTCTGTTAGTCACTTCAGTATGCAGTGTGTGCTCCTACTATAAGCATGTAAATGTTCAACACTGTAAAATATTTCTGCCTCCACATGCTTCTCTGGTATGGAATTTAATACATATTATTTATCAATTTATGAATAATTTCGTATTATTTGAAGTTTCTTTTTTTTTTTTTTTTTTTTAAATTGAGTTGCACCAAGGCATACTTTTTATTAAATTGTAGCTAAATCCAGATGTCTGGGTGATGATCCTGAGTGCTTTTGTTTGCCTGTTGGAAAAGTGAATTATTGTTGTATTTAGTGCCTAAAAATGTGACTGTGGACCTGAGATTTGTAAAATGACTACGCTTTATAACAGCTGCTACTGCTTCTAGTTTCTTTGCCTGCAGTCTCCAAAGTATGCTCAATGCTTCATGATCAACTGTTGTCTATACTGTAGAGACTGCAGATTTGTGTAGAGGGAGGAAGATTTAGCACTTTAACTGTGGCATAGATATTCTTTTCAGGTTTAGGGTATTGCAAAATCTCTTTTTTTAAATAAAGAAATAAAATTGCTGGTGAATGTTGTTTTATGCTTTTTTTTCCTATTCTGTTCAAACCCATGGAGGAATGTTTGAAAAGTAATTTACACAAATCCTCCACTTCTGTGATAGTCGGATTCTTGGCATCATGCAAAGTTAAATGCTGAAATCACAATTCCCTCAATAGTATATGGATAAGTAATATCCTTTGTAACATTTAAATGGTATACATCACGTTTAAAATCAGAGTAACATTAGCTTCAAAATTCTGTAATTCTGACTTCGGTGTACAGTATGAGAATCAGATTAACATGCCTGCTTTAAGTGTGAGTGCTTCAACATCTAGTTTGCATCACACTAATATGACTGGTCAGCTAAATTATCCTTGTATCTCCAGCAAAAACTATATACCAATCATGTCCTGTCTGACTGATTCCATTTAATGTAAAAGGAAATTGGCCAATAAGACTTTTCCCCCAAAGCATCATTGCAAAAAAAAAAAAGTCTGGCAAAAAATAAGTAAATTAAATTTTGTAACAGTTCCCCATTTTATTGAAATAAATCAGTCAAGATATGAGTTCTCAATGTGAAAAGAGTGGTGGCTAATTAAATATAAACTCAATGACATTCCACCTTAAATAAGCATGTGCCAAAAAAGTGTGGTATTCTTCTTGTTCACATCCCAAACGTCCACACTACACAGATCAATAAAATATGGTAAAAACAGTTGGAAAATCCAGCCTTAAATTTAAAGTGAATACACCAGACATGCAAAACTGTACATATTCTTACAAAAACAAACAAAAAATATCGTGTGATATGAAATAGCTGTAATATACAAGGCAGAGTAAACCCTCATTTTGTTTTCAGTTCCCTTAAGTCTAATCCATAGTCATACTACCCTACCCAGCATTCAAACGGAGTTCAGTTAAGGCACCTCCTGCTAATGTTGGCCTACACAACTAACAGTCCTAAAATAACACCAAATGACAGACAGAAAAGTCTGATTGTGTTCTCCTCCTTCTCTATTTCTCATTGTAATAAAATAAATCATTGGTTCTAACATACCTGAGTAACATCTCAAACAGGCTTCCTGTTATACCATCACGCTTGTATAAACATTTTATCCATCATAGCCTCAATTCCACAAGGCATATGCACTCTGCATTAAGCTTACATGATAGAGTATGATCGCTTAGATTCAGTAGGAATAAATACGACAATGTAATACCACATAAGTATGATCCCAAACACATTTCAAATCAGCTGCTAATTTAAGAACGCAAATGTGCCGAGTTTATTAGACTGGTCCACAGTGAATTTCAATCATGTTTGCAAAACAGTATATTAAAATACTGTTGCATGAAAATCTTGTAACTCCAGTGTAGACTCTCTAGTTTTTCCTCTCAGACAGATGTCCCTCATTATGTCCTTTAGGCATTTTATAGATCTGGAGTTAATAAAAGCAATATGGATAAAAGGCATAGAGATGTTTATAATCATGTCAAATTATGTAAATTCCTTAAATACTAGGTCAGGAGATACAATGCTGTCATAGAGCTGTGATAATATAGTCTAACAAGAATAGTGACCATTTTACCAAGTCTATATTTACACTATGTAAATACACAATTTTATCTTCATATGCAAAGGTGTGCTTTTACGTTGAAAACGTGTTTCTTGCCCCTGTAAACAAATCTTGAAATCTGGAATTTGGGTAACTTACAGACTGCTCCAATAGCATGAATTAATGGACCCTAAAATATCTTAAAAGGAATCAAAAAAAAAAAGAAAAAAAAAAAAAAAAGAAAAGAGCACAGCTTTGTTTAACTTATTTGTATTAGTTAGGTCTTTTGTGGAAAAAAAGGAATGGAATGAGTGATATAGTAAAGAAAGCTTGTTCTGCTTGAAAGTGAACTATAATTAATGGCTTGCCTCGTAAATTTGAGGTATTTAAGGTGCGATATTTAATTTCACACCTTACCATCAACTTCAGGAATAAAACTCCCCTCCCCTCCTCCCACTCTGTCCCGACTGTGTTATTACTGGCTACAGAAAGTAACAAAAGTAGAGGCAACAGATAAATGCACCAGTGAATGAGTTCAAGCCCTTGAATGCTCCCTAATCAAGAGGGCACTCAAAAGCTTAACTGGATTATGTATCGTGAGGGTCACACTACAGTGACTTTAGTGTCATCAAACCTGTGATAAGACAAATTATATGTACATCCACACCCAGGCTAAGTTTGGTTTCATATTTTGAGTTATGCAAGTCATAAAAACACTCATTAAAACAAACCAAACAAAAATAAAATTAGAAAAACAGTAATAATAATTAACAAAAGAATCTTTGGAAACAGCATTATTGCGCCAGTAAAGGATCCATGAAGCACACTAAAGTAGGCAAGGACAGGAAGAAGGTGGCTGGAACAAGGTTTTGATACATTCATCACAGAGAGTATGTGACTGAGGAATTGCGTTTCTATGTTATTATGGTCTTGTGTAATCCTGCCCATCAATCTGTGCACATGCATGTGCCTGCGGTCATTACATTTGGACATAATATTTAACATATTTCTCTAATAAAATCCAGGCAGATTCAGTGGAACTATGGACATTGTGGATATTCTGATAAAATAAAGCTAAAATTGTTCAATTAAACATGGCGACATTTTAACGTTTAAAAACTTTGACTCACAAAGTCAAAAGAAAATAGCACTCTCCAAGCCAAGTCACTTTTCACAAGTGTTATTTTTCATTATATATTATACTCTACTTAAACTCTATGTACATTATTTAATTCTTTCTATTTCTACTGTGTTCTGAGCTTTACATATCAAAGAGCTGCATGGCACCTCAGTGCTGAGGTCGGTTTAAATGTAGTGCTGAGGCTGGGAACGATCTTGTCTCCATGTTATAAGTGTTTCTAAGCATTAATTGGTTACTAAGCACTATCAACTTCTAATCATGCTCCGAATTCACCTTGCTCTTAAGCAAAGGGTGACAACTGTATTTAGTATTTTAAAAGCCTTTTTTTTTTTAAAATCAGGGAAGTAGAGCCATTTACATTATTCTTAAAATGTAAAGTTTAAAATAGTAGTGTTATTGACAGATAACACCTTTGAAGACTTTTGAAGTTAGAAGAAAACCATTTAACGTTTTCGCCCCAGTAAGTCGAAATCTACTAGAAGTGTTTGTGATTTTTATGCCAAAGCAGGGCTTAAAAAGGCTGTAATCAAACGTGTGTATTGGACTGTTTTTGCAATTATGTATGTTAGTGAACTTAGTCACACACGTGCACAAACAAATAATACACACAAACAAAATTTTTTTTTCCTATTCACACACCATCCCAAATGTAGTGTATTAAGTTCCTTGAGAATCATTGCTGTTTGTCTAATTTTTTTTTAACCACAGGTTTAAGGGATCCTGATGCTGTAGAGGGGGTACAGAGAGCAGGACAAGTGGGATGAATGCCTGGTACAGCCCTCAGGACTCCCAGCCTGGCTGTTCGCTGCGCTCCAGAGAGAGGGACTTGCTCTTTTGTGGGGATGATGGACTTGGTGGACTGCTCAGGTTGGAGCTGTTGGAGGCTGTAGAATGTCTTGGTGAATCAGAATCCTAAGGATTTTAAAGAGAATGTTCACACAAACAAACAAAAAACATTTTGCTGTACCTCAACATTTTTAGCAAAATTAAAATTGCACAATTCAGTATTCACAAAAAAAATAAAAGAAAAAAATAAAAATCACTTGCTGATACACATGACCTTGGAGCTAAGGGACAACCGATAATCGGAGCCAATATTCAGCATTTTTCCAATTTTATTGGAATCGGCAGATGACCTGTTTCCTTGGCAATAAAAAAAAAAAGTATTTGACATGTATATGCATATCTGATGTAAAAAAAAAAAAAAAAACCCACTTCTGTAGGTTGAACAACGCAGTTGGCAAAAAGCACACTGCACAATTCGCTCACTCACTCTCACAAACACACGTTGAGATGACGACTGTTGTCAGTGTACATTTCGCACAGTTTTTTTTTTGTTCAAACTAGTTTTTTTTTCTATAATGTTCTAATATTAAAACATTATGTACATTTAACGCAAGTTGTGAGTAAGAACTGAATGCTTGCACAAACATCAACTTTATGGTGAATGAATATCGGCCCCAAACATCGGTTATGGGAGTCCTTCATTATTAATACTCTAATTGGTATCAGCGCCAAATAT
>JAOTRR010000002.1:16551895-16567249 GCA_028570945.1 Gogo arcuatus
TATAGACAGACTCCTACTTGAAGCTTTATGTATGTGGTTGATAGCACACACACCTAATAAAAGTATAAAGTGAGGCTGTAATAACATTCCAACACAGTTTGCAGCCGAAAGACATCAGGATTCGGTGCCGTTTTCCCTCAAGGCAGTACACTAAAGCCAGGCAGCTCAGTCAGTTGGGCATGTAACTTCAGAGCAGCACATTCTTACAGAGAGCTGCTAGAACTGCCAGAGATCTTCACAGGTATAATACAGACCCAGGCAGAATAAGAATTTCTTAGCCAAGATGTTTCATTACTTGAGCTAAATTTCAAAGTATCAGTTTTGGCTCCCGAATGGTGCAACAGAAAAGAGCTCACCCTATCATCTGGAGATCGCTAGTTTGAATCAAGACAACAAAACTGGCCTGTGCTCTCAGGGAGGGAGGGATGGCATACTCTCTCCCCTGTCATTTACAGCGATGCTAGCCGATCATGGGCGTCTGTGAGCTCATGCATACGGAAGTGGGAGAATAGCATTTTCCTCAGAGGGTGTTATGCCACCCCTTAAATGTTGCATAAGCAGCAGTTCGAAAAGATGCAGACAGCTGGCATCACATGCCCAGGAGGAAGCATGTGATGATCTTCACCCTCCCTGGATGGTAGCTGTCATGTGATAGGGGTGTGAATTGGCCCATATCTAAAGTAGGTGTGTGTGTGTGTGTGTGTTGGGGGGGGATATCAGTTCCTCTAACTGTACTGTGAACTGAAATTATGAAGGGTTTTTTTTTTTTTTAAATTCACAGTACAGTGAATTTAAAACAAACAAACAAACTTCATAATTTCAGTTCATTTCCCCTGGGCTAGAGGGCCATCATACAGCTACATCATTATGTTACTGCATACATCTCCGCTTTCCCAGCCATTAGCCCCGGCTACTAGCGCCGCTAGCCCACCACGGCTAGCACCAAACACAACAACAGCAGACTACATTGTCTCGTTTTCTTCTACTTCTTTCGAGTAGTCATACCAGACGCTACACTAGCTCTGTTTTGTTTTTTTGTTTGTTGTTGTTTTTTTTTTAAAAAAAAGGGCATTACTGAGAGATGTGCCACTTCAGGAAGTCTGCACTGTTGCTACCCAGGTGTCACTGTGCACCTTCTCCAAATTCTACAAAGATAACTTTGCTCTCAGCACTGGAGGAGTGCAGTGGTCATCTCTGAACACTTTTCCAGTCAGTTCCTCAGGATACTGTGGCATACATTATTCAGAAACAGAAAATAACCATGTTGTTCCAAGGAAGGTTTACTGTTGGTCAATGGTATTTATAGCAAATGCTTTATCATACTGTCAATTCATAAGTTTCTTTGAAGATCTTGGCATGTGTGCCGAAAATGAAGACGGTAGTATTGTTAACCCAATGCTCAGAGAAACAGTTACATACGTAACTAGCATTTCACACTGTTTTTTTTTTTTTTGTGTTGCTGGAGGGAGGCTGCAATGAACTTCAAGATCGCAGGTCTAAATAAACCCATGAAGATCTCTAAAATGAACAAAGAGCACCACTAGTCTAAGGGTTTCATTTGATGCTAGATGGATGGATATAGGAGGAGGTGCTGGTATCACATAGTGCTGCTGGTTACCTTTATCTTACTAAACAGGGTCCTTAAAGTCCTTTTCACATCAGGGGTCTTGCCTGTGGGAGAAACTGCCTTCCACTACAGAGAGTCACACATTGACCACATGTCATAATGGAGTCCACATACAGTACATGCGGTGGAACAAAGTGTAGTGTGCACGCGATTGGTTCTCTAGTGGAACAATATCGCTCATTCTCTAGGCATAGTGCCACTCAACACATGCACATAGCGTGGGAAAGAAAGGACGGGACTTTTTTTTAAAAAAAGGGGGGGGGGGGGTCTGAGTGAAATGAAAGCTTAGACCTTTCTATATGCAGCATGTATGGCTTAAAAACAACACTGTGCTTTAGAGCAAACAGAATTCTAGCTGTGATTAGTATCAACAATTCCCCTGTGACTGTTGCCCAGTATAGATTAGAATGAAGCAAAGAAGTCTAGGTGTGAAAATGTTACCTGTCACAGCTTTCTGAAAGTCTAAGAGATTCCATACACAGAATAAAAATACACTAATCATGTAAATTACGCACTTTTATTAGTTTGGCAATGCAGACTAATAAAAATGCACTAGTTATGTCATTTTTGTCAGTGTTGTTTACAACAATTAAAATATTCAGCAAGAAATGTATTCCGCTTGATAGCTTAGCAGTTATTATAACTATAATTCATTAAATGTTAATTACATGTGTTCCAGGCCTCCCCCATAGTACTATTACTCACCTCTCTGTCAAATTGGGAGAGAGGGGCATCACCTGCACAATCCATGCCTCCCCCTGACGAGAGTGAGCCCTCAGAGGGTGAGGTCATCGCCTGCCGCTTGTTGGAGCCATAACTCCCACTAGAGAACTCCCTTCTAAGAGCACTTCCATTCTGAGAGGATGAACCTATGAGACAAGGACCAAGCTTAATGTCCATTCCAGAAGTGAAAGAAAACTCTTAACTGGCCTTTTCAATTATTCTCTTTGTATTCTTTCTTATATAGTTCTGCTGCAGGAACTTACGCGTGCCAAGGCCACTGCTGGCACTTATGGAGCGGCCCGGTTCAGGTCTGGCCTTGCTTATAGAGGGAATGCTGACGGAGCCGCCCAATACTCCCCGGCTCTCCTGAGGACGCACATTCTGCACAGAACACTTGGGGATCAGAATGTATTGATTTACACATTTATTATTTATGTCCAAGACAAACATTAAAAAATGCTATAATGTCAAATCTGTCCATGTGTATCTGCATGTTTACTTTTCGCAGAGTTTTTGTCACTTATACAACGATAATTGTGCAGTGAATTTTCCTTCAAGTTCAAATCTGCATTCAACCCAATGAATCTCCTGAGAAAGGTACTATCAAACCCAGTGTGGGGAAGTGGGGCCCTGATTTACTAAAGGTTTCACGGGTAAAGGTGTAAACCTAATTACACCCACAGAAAACATTCCGATTTATAAACAACTAATTTACTACCAAAGTCTGAGGACTGACTGCATCTTTTAAATGAACAAACTCATGTCTTATCCATTTTTTCATGCTGCCTTAATGACTATGCAATTTAGGAAGATTCTACCTAAAATCGCAAAATACAGGGTGGTGTCAATGCAAACTGATTAATTTTGCCCCTGCCATGTGCTGCCTAAAATTTAGTGCAATTTAACAGAACAATGTTCAGGTAGAACATTGCAGAAATCAGTTTGAATGAGCCTGATTGAGTAAGTTAATCTAGAATTATGCTTTAGTGTTTCAAAACAATCAAAAAGTCGTCATTTTCACACTTTTATGTTCATATCATGGTATTTTAATCATTATTGTACTTCAGTTCAGAGAGTCTTTTTGAGATCTGAAGTTGCCATGTCTGAGAATGAATAGCACATGCATAAACCTCAATTACATGTTTCCTACATGCAATTCTAAAATAACTACATCATGCCCTCTATCTGGTCGTGCAGACAGTTTAGTACTTATTTCAGATCTTTGTAAATCAGGGCCTTATTGCAGAGGTTGATAAATGATGCAAAGGTCCCTGTTCCTACCAGAGAGCAGATGGAGGCAGGCGTCCCAGGAGCAGAGCTTAGGGATGGGGAGTAGGAGGAAAGAGGGGAATCCTGGGACAGGAAGTTGTCGGCAGAGGTGACAGTCATGTGATAGACATGCTCAAAGCTGGTGGGGGTGGAGATGAGGCGCAGGCAGGGAGAGGGGAGACGAGAACGGGGCTACAGCCCAAGAGTGAGGACAGAGTGAGATAGTGGAACAGAAATGGTGAGAAACAGAAGAAAAAAGTAGCCATGGACATCTTAAATGAATAGTTATGGCAGCTGAATCAGATAATGGGAGGGGAAGTGAATACCAAAAGTACCAATAATAGACATGAAACTAAATAAATAGGAAAGTGCTAGGAATTTTGGCAAAGTGGAAAAAAATGGGATGGAAGGCAAGAGGGAGAAATGGAAACAAATGTATCTCTGATCTTACCATTGGTAGGTCTTTAAGTATTTGGATCCCATCTCCAGGACCCATATGAACAACATGGTTGAAGTTGGTTGGATTTGAAATCAACTTATTCCTCATCTCAGGATCTCTAAGCATCTCTCTAAAATAAAATAGTACATCAAAACAGTGAGGAGTGCACATCATAATTTTTTACCCTTTAGGTATAACACAGAAACAACAGTGGTGTTCTCTTTATATTTGCATCCAAGTACTGATCTATATGTGCTGGTAGATGTGTACTGTAAATTTCTTTCACCTCCGTTGTTGCAGCCTCTCTTCCTCTGGCACTCTGAAGGAAAAGCGGCGTTTGCTCGTCATACTGCGCACCATCTGTTTCCGGCTGTTATCAGATGTCTCTGGAACCACTAGCTCGTCTCCCTCTGTAATAGATGACATTATCAGTACAGACATTATCACCACATCCAACTTCCTAATTAGTGAACAATGTTGGTTAAATTATTGAGGAAATGTACTTCGGTGCTGGTTATAAAATTGCATGATTAAAGATGTAATCCTGTTTTTATACTAGCAAACAATTCCCTGGGGTCACTCAAATTTTGTCTCTTGTGGGCATGCGTAGTGACAAACAACAGAGGTGTACTATACAGTACATCCATGCATACAGTCTACACTGTTATAGATTAGGGGTTTAACAATAGAGCATATTGTATTGTATCATTCCATACAAAGCTCTCAAGTTGACATGTTTGTGTAGTGAATACATACAACTGACTGCATAATGAAGTAGACCATTCATAATAATATACGGCTTATATTACGTAAAGTGTAATAAACAACATGTAATCAAGCTCACACACTGTCGTCTGAAAAAGTAGCTTCCTCTTTATCTTGAATCAGTATGTGCTACAAGGGAAAATTAAAAAAACATGCTTCTCCTAAGCACGCTGTTTTTCATGAGCTAATACGCTGGGATACTACCAGGGGGTAATACCTTTGCATCTGCAGAGACAGACGAAAAAACACACACGCGCACGCACAAATTCTGCTGCTGTAAGACAGCATTTCCCAATTTATTCAATCTAGGTTAAAGAACTCACAGTGGTGACTGGTAAGTTCATAGCTGAAGATATGAGACTATTTGGTATGGGGGGAAAAAAAAAATCATGTTTGAGCTACAGAAAGCTGGATGATTTCCGACAGGTCACCTCAAAAGTCACACCAGCAGGGCTGCCAGGGCCACAAAATTATATTGAATTGGGATAGATTTCAAAACAGGATACATTTCAAAAGTTGTGAGTGGAACAATTAAGTTGCAAAGACAGAAAAGAAGAAAAATTTATCCTCCTTTGCCAATGCCCAGAGTTGGACTAGTTCTTTTTGTGCGGTTTGAGAGATGTATTTAGGTGAACATTTTCCTGAGACCTGGCAACATTGCACACCTGAGAGCTAAGGCTAAATTAGACATGTTTAATTTAGTTACATTCTAATGCACAGCATTTTTTTGTTGCTGCTATTAGGATGGTTTTAATTATTGTACTTGTAATGATGAATGCTTTAAACAATTGAAAATGGAAATCTAAGATACATTTCAGGCCATGCTTATTTGTGCAGTATCGCAAATGTATCATTTCAAGACTCCACCCCTAGGATTCAGATATGGCACGTACCTGCTGTTTTATTTTTAAAGTAGATTAGCCGTACTGTCTCCAGCCCTAGCAGGTTCAATGATCCATCTGTGTTCAGAGGATGAACCTAAACACAAAGAGCAACAAAACCATAACAAATCTGTTACAGAATGCATCAGGATATTAACTCGTTACTTTTACTTACTACAGATTTATTATTATTATTATTACTTTTTATGACAAAATATAAACAGTGACTAAATAAACCTTCTACAGCTAGCTAAACTACAAATAATTCTTCTGAATACTAGCCATGTGACATGCAGGTCTTAAATATTTACCTTTTTCAGAGGAATTGTCTGGATCCACTCCATACTGTTCACATCAAACACATCCACTGCATTCTCACTGTACACTGATAAGTAAGGTGCATTATAACCTGCAGAGAACAAAATATAAATGCATTTCTTTGCAAACATTGTTAGTGAGTGATATTCTGACAGATTATTAGTGTTGACAGCACTTACAACAGGCAGTTGGCACAGCTGGCCACATCAGCTCCTGCTGGCGTGAGCGTCTTCCCTGGCAGTCAACATAAACCCCAATGCTGCTAAAGCACAGGAGTAACTCTTTGCTGGAAATTTCCACAGCGCAGAGTGCGTCCAAGCCCAGCTGCCCTATGAAAGCCAGGGTGTGATCCTCTGGGTGGAGCAGGCTAGTGGGAGGCCCGTCTCCTTGCAAGCTGTAGCGTAGGAATCCAGCCTGGAAACCTACACACAGCTTATCCCCCTGTAGAGTCATCCACTGCACCACCCCAGGTACCTGCAGCTCCCGCAGCTTCCGGTACCGTGTTTTACCCTTGTTGAGCTCGTAGCAGATTACTTGTCTCTTCATGGCAACGCACAGGCAGGGGCGAGCACCATGCTTCACCGTGCCAGACACCAATGTCTGGCAGCCCTTAGTCTCAGGAAGCTTGTAGAAGTCAGTGTCCCGATCGTCCAGAGCCGCCATGGAGAAAAGCCGAACATGGCGGTTACGGCCAGAGATGACAGCTAGCAGCTGCTCGGAGGGAATCAGGTCAATCATGTGGACTTTTTTATTATCCCCTACCTTGATAATCTCTGTGAGACAAAGAAGAATGAAATGTATGAGAGAAGTCAGGAGGAAGAAGGTAAACTATGACATAGCTTTCATGAGTACAACTAGAGGCTTACCATCTTTGGTGACATGGATAACATACAGTCCCTCCTCACTGCCCAGGGCTATCCTCTCATGATCTGTAAATAAAAAAAATAAAATGTAAAAACATAAGTGGGAATGTTATTCTGCACTACAGTGCTGCAGAGAGCTTC
Organism: Gogo arcuatus; assembly: GCA_028570945.1. NCBI lineage: Eukaryota > Metazoa > Chordata > Actinopteri > Siluriformes > Anchariidae > Gogo > Gogo arcuatus. Next base: position 16,558,922 of record JAOTRR010000002.1, read on the forward strand.
AAGTGCTTTTACTACTCGGTCGTTGTGTTGAAGCACTACCTATAATAGCAGCAGACTGGGTGGTTTTGATAAGAGGCAGGGTGCTGTCATAAGCTTCCTTAGGGACATAAACAGAACGCTCCTTTAACTTGTTCTTCTTTAGGAGACGGTGCAGCTCATTCAGCAGTCCCACCCACTTATTCTTTTCCTGATCACTGTCAGCCAGGATCAGGATGGAGCATTTTTTGCTGCCAGATGCAGAGAGCTGAGACGCTGTAACCTGAAGGGGAGATAACAGGCAACGTTTCCTCATGGAATGGTAACAGAGCCAAATGCTGCATAAATTGGAACGAACAATTCCATCTCATCCTGTGCTACCTTAAAAATGTCACATCTGTGTGAGAAAGCTTTTTGCGCAAGTCAGTGAGCATGATGTACACACCTTCATCCATATATGTTTTATAAGTTTTCTAGGCATAGTGCTCGTGATAATTGTACTCGGTCAGGTAATTTGTGACCCATTATCACAACCTGGTGTGTGCAATACTAAATAACATTTCCCATCTGCCTGAGAGTCACATTAAGCATAGTTGTGAAATGCATTATAAAAGGCTGACTTGTAAATTGGATTTAAAGACACTATAGGTACTTGTAATGATGAAAAATAGATCAAGATTTGCTTAGCCTCACTTCTTAAAGAAGGCTAATGTTTTAAGTTAGCATAATGTCTTAAAGGTTGAATCAAAGTGATTTATTCTGGTTAATTTATGTTGACATTTTGCTCATGGTGTCAGGATGCAGACTGAGAAATTATCTAGCAATAATCTGTATGTGAAAATAAAATATCCATGTTTTTGGTTACAAATCAATTATCTGTAAATTTCTTAAAATAAACACTAAAAATGTTTTCTTCACAATTAAACTAATGAATAAATGTACATAAAAAATTCTTGTCAGTGATGCATTATTTTAATTTGTTTATTTTGTCCTGGCAACTGCTCTAGCTCCTGTGCTATCTGCTCAAAAAGTGAACGTTAAGTATATTACAACATGGCAAGGAGTGTCCATCTGTGACATTTCTAGTGTAAGTTGTTTGTACAAATAACTGTAAACGGTAGCTCCAAGAGTAAGATCCATTATGTTTTAATTAAAACTAAACAAGCACAAATTCAGGGTTTAACTCACCCTGAAAATACAGGGAATATCCTTCCGATTGGCATGGATGACATCGGATGCTAGTACTGAGCTGACTGAAAAATCCTCATCCCTGCAGAAAGAAGAGAATTTTCAGACAATTATAAAGGCACCAGATAGCAATGGCTGTTTATATACAAAGATTTTCACTGATCCAAATGAATTCACTCTGACTACGGATTCTTAACAGGTCAGTCTGTTCACAATCTCCATTTACATTGCTAGATTTTGATTTTATCTTGGTGTCATTTTGTAACAGGATGCTTAATGGCTGTATATGATCTCACTAGGCTAACTGTTGTGACAATTCAACTATTTGACTCCTCTCCACTTCTGAGACCAAACAGCATCTAACATTGAGCCTCTGTATTTCAAACTAAAATGATGTTACAGATCAGATCATCATTGGCTGTGTCAACAGAGAGCCATGGGCCTGACATCCCTAACATTTCCTGCCTCTCCAAATACCAGCATAATATTGCAAATAAACAATACCTTCCATAAAGCAATGTGTTGACGTGAAAAATCTGTGATCTAACAATATGCACGCCATATGTAATACAAGGCAAAGTCTCATACATGTGAGAAATGATGTTTAGTGTCAAAGCTTCTATAACAAGGAGCATGAGAGTCTGGTCATATTGTTCAGCTTTATAGTGCTCAATCATGCTGCTTGTAATTTTAAGTAATTTCCATCTTAGTAGAATTTCATCCAAATGTCATTATTACACAGACTACAAGAAGACTTTGTTGTAAAGCTGCTCAATGTTTGACATTGTCCAACATTCATTAGCAAGGAGGTTGGTGAAAATAAAATGCATTATCATTTAGGAAAGTCTTGATATTCCCTTACTTGTCTTTCAACGTCACCAAGTCTGTCTGGAAATAACCCACACATAGAAACTATGTACCAATTCCTATTGTGAAAGTAATCAGACATCAAGATTTACATGTCTGTTAATCTTCTGTTTTATAGATTACCCACTGTGCTCAGTCTGATCATTTCCATTCCGAAAGCCTTCAATTGCCAGTCTATACACCTAGACTGAGGTGTATACATGAACATTTTCGATTCCCACTGAGCCATCAGTCAGATTATTTACAGATTATACTGCATGCAATCATCACTGGTGACAAATAAGATAACACATTTGAAAGTGGTTTCAATAATGACTGACCTCATGTCAATGACCTGGCTAACCACTACACTGGGCTGCGCAACCTTGCCCTCTGCAAGCTCATAGAGGAACAACTTAAAGTCACACACAACAGCAAGGGCCTTCTGCCAACCCTTCTTCACTCCTGCTGGCTTAGGCACCTGAAAAGTAATCATAATGATAAAGACAGCGAGAACTCCACCTTGTATATCTATACTACACAGTGAATGCAAAAATTTAAGACCCTAATAAAATCGATTAACTATAGAAGTGATGACAACAGAGAGCAGAGCTTCTTACCCTAACATGGCCCTCATAAGCTGTGCCAATGCCTTTCTGTGTGTCGATACCCAGTGGACCTTTTGTTTGGTCTGGTGGAATAGGACACACTGCAGGGGCTTTATCCGCACATGTCACGTGACATGAGAAGTTGCAGACTGCAGGAAAGCAGAGAGATAAATGGAGGTAAATGGAATCTGAAAAATCATCGTAAAAGTTATCCAAGTTCTTTTTTGTTAGTGTACATCACCTTCGCATATACAGCCTTGTCGGATGAGTCCCACCATCAGAGAAGTGCATTGGTTACACTTAGTGGGAGCACTGAAGGACTTTACCACAAACTGGTGAGCTTTCGGCTGTAAGGGAATAGGGAAAATCTAAATGCAAAGAACTCAAGAAAGTTAATTTAAATTATTTTAGTGCAAAGGAAACCAGTGGTTCTAATAATCAAAAACAGGCTAGAAGGCCTGAACACTTTTGCAAACCAGGGAACTTTATATTTTACTGTCAGCTGTACAAATAAGAAGAGAAATTAAAAAAAAAAAAGTTATGAATCATTGTCCCCACCTTTAATGATCTTTTTTAGTGCTATGCCTTGATTTCAGCATACTGAATATATTTAATAATTAATATACACAAATAAATAAATGGGAGTGTCAATACCTTAGGTGTGGTAAACCCAGAGCTGCTGTATCCTCCTGATCGCATGGTAGGCGTCTGTGTACCTCTGTGGGGATAGTCTATCGGCTGGAAAGGTAAAGCCATTCATTAGCACACAAAAACAATTACCATGCTTCACTATTCCACATACAGGCCCAAGTATACTTCCACGGATGTGGCACACGAGTGTCTCCAAAGTATACTCAATTTTGTGGATGCGTCACCGTAATGCATGTACACTACCACTAACTGGATTGGCACATTACTGTATGCTCAGTTTCACACATGCGCAGTCAACAGGCACAATCCACGCAGACACAAAATCTGGGTGCTGCGCGGACTGTTCGCATGACTAAAATTGTGTCATGCGCACAGTTCATGGACCATTTACGTTGATGTATATGTGGGCCTTCAGTGTGTATGTTGCATGGTGTGTGTAAATAGCACCTCTAGAGGCTCCAGGTCACTGGTACTGGAAGGAGAACGAGAGTGGGATACAACTTGAGACTTGCGATCATCTTCCCGGGACGGCGTGTTTGACAGGCTAAAGTTGTCAATGGAATCAATCTGTAGAGGCAGAGATGATGAGTTAGACACAACGGTAAAATACTAACCTTAATTTTCAACCTAATTAAGAGTTTCCTAGGATTCATATATATTAAAAGTTCCGCTGTGAAAACCACAAGACTACTTAAAATATTTTGCTGTATCTCCTACTATAGTGTGTTAATGTTCTATAATATCAAATGTTCTATTAAGACCTAAATCTAAATGAGCAAAATCACAAAAACTGATAACTGAATTAAATCGTCACACAATGTCTTGTATTACTACCAACAATGGTGGTACAAGAGCTCTAAAATCCTAGGCAAATCTTAATTACTGCAAGTTCGTAGTCATTTCATACAGTCAAAGGCTGCTTACATGGTATGTCCTCAACATAAACAATGTACATGACAAGTTATGGATGCACACCAGCTATGAGCGTTAAAAAGTTAAAACCACAATCATGAACTTCAAAACACCTAAATTTTTTCTGTGCTAATTTAAGTGCTAATTGCACACAAAGAGCTCTAAAGGAAAAAAGTAATAATAAACATCTCCCTTCCAGAGTACTTAATTGTTGTTTGGTATAAGATTATTAAAATACACTATGCATATATAAGTTAAAATACATTTCATGATTGTGCCTTTAAAATACACTATATGGCTAAAAGTTTGTGGACAGCAGAACATCACACCCATACAAGAACATCTTTTTGAACATCTCATTCCAGATTTAGTCCCCCTTTGCTGTTATAATAGCTCTTTTGGGAAGGCTTTACACAAGATTTTGGAGTATGACTGTGGTGATTTGCCCATTAAGCCACAAGAGCATTAGTGGGGTCAGGCACTGATGTGATGCGGGTCAGAAGGCCTGGAGCATGTCAGCATTCCAGTTCATTCCAAAGGTGTTCAGTGGGGTTGAGGTCAGGTCTCTGTGCAGGCCACTAGAGTTCTTCCACTCCAACCCTGTTAAACCATGTCTTCATGGACCTCACATTGTGCACAGGGGCATTTCCTACTGGAACATGCTTTGGCTTCTTAGTTCCAGTAATGGGAAACTGTAATGCTACAGCATTTGTGGCAATGGTTTGGGTAAGATTAACATATATATGTAATGTCAGATGTCCACAACCTTTTGGCCATATGGTGTACATCAATATAAAAGGGGAGAGGGGGGCATTCATGCCTTGTCATTGTTGAAAACACATGCCATACAATCCATGCTATTCGCATAAAAAGAGAACCCATTAAAACTGTTCATAATTGTGAAATCCTGATTATAATTATATAGAAAGCATAAAGAAAAATAAGTTTCCACACACTTTCAAAACCTAGGCTTAAGTAAATGTATACAGTTTTAAATTTGGCTATACCAGGAAGATAAAAGAAATATAGATAAGTTGAGGAAGGAGCCCCTCCCCAGTTCACAGATACAGAACTGAGCATCAGTAAAGAGCACACCCATATGTTATGATCCTAGAACTACAGATCCCAGCGATGACCAGGTGAAAGTCCAGATCCATGCAATACAAGAATGTAGCTGCATGCATTAAAGCCACAGAGAATATCACACCGTCAATGAGAATACAAAATAAAATAAAATAAAATAAAATAAAATAAAATAAAATAAAATAAAATAATTCACTGCACCCAATGTACCACCAAGACAAACCAGGAGCTTACATGTCTGCCTTTGCTGGCTTGACCACAGGCAGGAGATCGCTTCAATATAAACAAAAAAAATAAAAATCAAGATTTGATCACGTCAATACAGGGACTTGTGACAAAAACCTCACAGATAGGGCATGTTTGAAAACATGTTGGAATGAAACAAGCCTGCATGGGAAGTAGATGGAAAACAATCTGGGATTATAAGCAGAGGTCCCAATAAAAGCCATTAATAGCAACATTAATATGGAAACTTGACAGTTAAATATCCCAACCGTATTATGTTCATATTATTATGCCATTCCCAAGTGCACAGTTTATCAGTACTAACATCAAAGTGTTCCACAGCAGAGGTTGGGGCATTGAGGAATGCAAGGAAGGAGTTCTGTGAATCTTGGTGCTTTACACCTGCAACACAAAGAGCATGACTTCATAAAAAACATACAATACACTGTAGATCAAAACAATGTGAGTAGCTAAACATTAATCTGTGGTAAGAAGTTGGAGAATTTACCCTTAGACAAACGTAGTTCTTCCATTTCTCGTTTCAGTTTCTCAATCTCCGCCTCCAAATCCTGGTTCCTCTTTTCAGAGTCCTGGAGTTTGCTGAAAGAGGTAAAATAACATTCAAATGATGATGAAATTTGTGCATACCTCCCAGACTCCTATAATAACACTAATATTTAGGGAACAAAATCATGTAATTTATCCATAATTTGTTGACAGTACGAAATAAAAATATACTGTATTCTATTTAATAGTGTCTTATCTTCTATCCAGAATCCCAATACACAGCATGAAAATCTCTAAAGTACATAGCTGAAAAGCTTTACCACTCAGTGGCCATGTTGACAGCCTTCACTTTGCTGAGCTCATCTTGGATGGACTGTTTTGCTTTTATCTCAGAGTCCAGTGCAGACTGCAGCTCCAGCCGGGCAGACATGTCCAGCTTAGCCAATCGTCGCATCTTCCATGGCATGTCCTGTCACGATGGAGGAATACCATGAAAAAAAGTCACTCATTTGGCAAAAATGTCTTTCTTCTTACATTAATTTAATCATTAAGCCATAGAAAAATATTTTTTCCGTAATAGTTAAATATTACAAGATCATTTAAGAGGTCAAAGATCTTAGCCCAAATAAATAAACAAACAAACTACCGTAGAGCGAGTGCCAAGACTGGTGTTCCTCAGTCCCTCTAGCTCCTCATTCATCTTTGAGGCCAGAGCCTGGAGGTAGCCCCGTGCATCTTTCTCATCACTCACCCTGTGGAACAAAGTTTAAAAATGTCACTATAACTCACAACCACTAGACCACAGATATTATGTAATACTTTAACACACTGTAATACAAGATATTTGCTGAACTAGTAAGTCAGCTGCTAAAGAATTTTTTTGCTTTATGGGTCACACACCACTGTATGATCTCCGTGATTTGAGCTTCCCAGTGGGCCACACTCTCTTTCTTGTCAGCCAGCTCTCTCATTTCCTCCTCCAACTGCTTGTGATTGCTGTTCAACGTCTTATACAAGATCATCAACTAGAGACACACATAGAAATGACAAAGATTACCAACACATAGATATAACCGAATAGTTACTGTTTTATCTTTTTTATCTGTACTGTAATACAGAAAGATGGATTTTCGGTATAAAGAGTTATTAGGGCTTGGCAATATAATAATATAGCACTGGTATTGAGATTAATTGCAATACACTTTTCTGAAACATCAATATAAAATGTAAAAGGTAAAATCAATTCTTTTATCACCACTGACCTCTGACCGACCTTTAAAATATATTTTTGTAAAGAATATTGCATTTTACTGGATTCCCTGGTTAAATAATTTATTTGTATAGATATAAAAGCTGCTACATGGTGGTCGATTTTTTAATTTCACCCTCTCCACTAGAAAAATGCTATTGCAAGCTACTTGCAGAAGAAAATTTTGCAACATAGGTTGTGGTGCATCCTTAGGTCACCATGGGGATAAATCTCATGGCTGCAAGTGCCAAGTAATATACATTGGATGAGAATTCAAGAATGTGTTCAAAACACTATACTGTGCATTAAGAAGTATGACTACATCCAGAGAGAGCTAGTTCGAATCCCGACGATGCCACAACCATCTGTGGCCAATCACACTAGCCAATCATGGGCGTCTGTGAGCTCATGCATTCAGAAGTGGGTGGATAGCGCTTTCCTCTGAACGTTACGCTGCCCCTTAACGTCGCATAAGCAGCAGTTCAAAAAGATGCAGCTGGCTGGCGTCACATGCCTAGGAGGAAGCACGTGATGACCTTCGCCCTCCCTGGTTGGTAGCCGTCATGTGATGGGAGAAGACCTATCTGATGGGTGGGAATTGGCCATATCTAAATTAAGGAGAAATGGGGGGGGATTCAATGACCTATGTACTATGGATTCATATCCTGGAGGACATAAATAATCAGCTAACAATTCTAGAAGTGCTATGAGGAAATCCATGTGACTGTCAGTTACTGAGTATTAGATAAACGTTGGCCTAAAACAGGTGCATGATGATGTTTGACATAGCTGAACTGGAGTATGACACGTGGACAAATTTCCAGCCAATTCTCCACAGACACCCTTGACTTTGAATTACTAACAGAGGACTGTCAGTGCAACTCACAGAAAGCAGAATCATAGTAGAGTCAATAATCATGTTTTCTTTTCAGTTTTAATAATAAAATTCACATACGATCGATCGATAGATAGATCGATAGATAGAGAAAAAATTAAGAGACCACTGCAAAAGTATCAGTTTCTCTGACTTTACTATTTATAGGTATGTGTTTGAGGAACATGAACATTTTTGTTTTATTCCAT
>JAOTRR010000002.1:16613183-16624020 GCA_028570945.1 Gogo arcuatus
TCGAAGGAAAACATTTGTTGGCAAAAAATTACATCATAGGTACAGTAATACAGTTTCATAACAAAAAACATAGGTCTACATGTACACAAAGACACAGACATACATAAAAAAAATCCCACAAACACACAGAAGGAAAGCAAACCATTACAAGGAAAGCAAACCATTCTTTATCCATGCCTATTAATGACAGCTTTATAGAAACTCTGAAATGTATTGTTCTTCCTGTTATTTCTAATCAATTTAAAACCATATTTTCTGAGAGGGAACCAGGTCTTCATTATGTCACTGTCCAAGTTAAATGCTTGGCAAATTCTTAGCAGGTTTTGAGCAGCATATAGATTTGTTTTTGAAACACTTGTCTGAGAAAATAAAATAACGACTCCCAGTTAGAGACGTGTCTTTGAAGTGGCTCAGACTCTTCAGGTTCCCCCCTCCCCCCCTCCCCCGTTAAGGCTGTGAAGTGGTCTAGACGTGATGTGATGCAGGGGGTCGAGCTGAATATAAGGAGAGGACACTCTTAAGCCCTTCACCTTCAGTCACTTCACAGTAGTGAACTCGTAGCACTAGGACACTACGACATGGTTCTCTTCATCCACCTGCTGCTGTGTGCAGCGCTCATCTGTCTGGCGCAAACTGACTCCAGTGAAGACATGAAGCAGGCGATGCTCCAAACACTCGGACTAACAGAACTGCCCAGCATCCAGAAGAGAGATTTGGAAAATCTGGTGGTCCCGAAGCACATCAAGAGCAAGTATCTGTCCATGCTGAAACTGCACCATGCTCGGAGGCGTAGGTCTCTGCCCAGTTTGGCGGGAATTCTCAGGCGTATCCATGGCAACGCAGGTAAGTTCATTTCAGTCTGCAGGTTGAAGTCACACTTTCACTTCCTGAAAAAATAAGGAACAAATGTATCTTTCATGTAACAAATGTATCTTTCTTTCAAATGAACATGCAGGAAGTTTACCTTTAAATGTAACTGCAAAACCCAGCGACCAGTTTAGTCACCTTTTTCTGGCTGTGTCCACTGTTTATATGTTTATACTGGGCTTGAATAGTCGACTAAGATTTAGTGTCCCATTATATATTTTCTCAGATATAACAGGGGAAATTAAATACTCAGACATGACCCGACAGCATCTCGTGTTTGACATGGAGACACGACTGAAAGAAAACAGCGAGGTGGCCATGGCAGAGCTCAGACTTTATCAGACCGCTCCGAGGAAACTGCCTGTGATCGAGAAGAAGAAGCCCAGAGCCGTCAATCACGCCCGAGTGAGCATCTACTGGGTGTGCACCGAGTCCAACCACACCTCACTGGTGGACTCAAGGTAAGCACGTGGAAGCACTGAGACACATACTTGATTTCTGACTCAGATTAATTGCTTAATAAAGGAGGAAGGCAGAGTTCATTATGATGCTTAATACATTACTTCTGTCTCGGACAGGTTGGTGCCAGTAAACGAGGTCGGTTGGAGGAGCTTTGACGTGACCCAGGCGGTTCATTACTGGTCCAAGTCAATGACAAAAAGCCCACTGCATTTGGAGGTGCGGATCGAAGGGGAGAGACCTGGAAGTTATGCAGCTGAAATGGCAAAGCGCGTGCGATTCACCACGCAGAACGCCCTGAACACCGTCGACAACGCTGCAGGGACACCTGAGCTCATTCTCTACACCTTGAACTTGGAGGAATATGGGTAAGTGCATGGTATTATAACAGTATAGGCTTAGATTAACCCCATATTTACCACTGTCGTGTACTGTCCTGGATTTGTATCAGTAGTGTCACTAATGCACTATTCCTGCATACAGGTCCCTGGGCGACTGCCGGCGCGGCGCTGACAGTCAGGTGTGCTGTCGGGAAGAGCATTATATCAATTTCCGGGAAGTAACGTGGGCGCAGTACTGGATCCTGGAGCCCGCTGGATACCAGGCTTTCCGCTGCACAGGAGGATGTAAGCAGCCGAAGCGCTTCTACGGCTACGGCCCGAGATCCTGCTCAGTGGTGGAAAGCGCACCTCTGCCGGTTATGTACCTGCTGAAGAAAGGAGACTACACGCAGATCGAAGTGGCAGAGTTTCCCAACATGATCGTTGAGAAGTGCGGATGTTCCATGGACAAGATTTCCACAGTTTAAAGGCTCAAGGACTTCTCACTATTCAACTGAGCACTTGAAAATATTACCTAATATTGTCTTGCGTCACTTTAGTTTATTTTGCACCATAAAAGGCACTGTGTGATTCACTTTTATTTTCTGAAAATAAAAAAAGGTAGTATCTACAGTCTTTTGTGTTATGGCCTACTGCATTTAAAAGTTTTGTATTGTAGCCTATGAAGTTCATGTTATTTATATGTTACCATGTAAATGCTTATGGTTTTGAATCTAATTAGGCAAGTTAGGGAAAGTTGGCAAAGCAATGGAATTTAGCAGGTTCAGATCTAGTTTCAGAAATAACACATCAGATTAGTTAGGAATTAGGAGTTAACCACATAAATTCATTAAATGCTAATGAGCACTTCATGATGCACTTCGGTATCATCTTACAATCCAGTGGCACAGAGATAGTCTGAGGCTGTGCTTGCCCATGTGATTGACACTAGACGCCGGCAGTGAACCATTGTGACACAGGTAGGCACTTGAGGCATGGGCCGAAACCTGAAAAGCCATTAACACGTTTCACACACACATCATTTTCACTGTAATCAACTGTTCGTTTTCATGTACAGCTGATCGCATCTCATGCAGGATATAGCCTGCAATAAACAACTCGCTCAATGGGAGGTGTGATGAATGTAAAAACTGATCTTTTAAAGAAGTCTGTTAAGTTGTTATTATTAGAGACTTCTTTTCAGTATCAGGTGTGAAAAGTAGAGTTGTATGGGGCTTTCTCTTTAAAGGTGTAGGAGCCAAATGTTTCCTAAGTTATTGGTGTTTTACACAGATTATTACTTATAACCTTTACAAATTAAATTTCATGTTTCCTTTCCATATGGCATAATAATACATATCAGATGAAAATACTCACTTCACCTTGACTCGGACGCATGCACCCTCGACATGCACAAAATTGTTTTTGGTGGTCAGTGTGCATCAAAGTTGAGTGGTGTGCAAATACTAAACACGGTGATCCCCATTGTTGAATGTGTGCACATGAGCAGCAGAGGGCGCTGTATCGCTACAGAATAAATAAAGCTGACTGCAGAGATTTTTCTCACGCAGGGGAGTGTCGCGCGCTGACGAGTCTCAGTGGTGTGCTCTGATTGGTGCTTTCAGATGGCAACGTCACACGGAGGCTGAACTAGAACTTGTTTATTATTGGATACCATCGCAACCGCTCTCTAGCTAATATAATAGCTTGTTAAAAACAACAACAACCCTTTTAAAAGCCATGAATTAGTTTTTAGGTAAGTAACATATGCTACATGACGGATCCTAATACGTTTTGATTATTGCGAAAAGGTTCAGCTGGTCGTTACTTTATATTCGTTGCTAATGTGATTTTATTATGGTAGCAGGCTGGCTAACATGGACCACGTTAGAGTAGCGTTAAGTGAAATAACGGTGATTCGGACACAACAGACACGCCTTAATAAACAGAAAAGTCACAAATGTCACGATTTTTTTTGTAACCCAGTTTTCAAGAATCTGGTCATTTTACATATTACTGTAATTTATGCATTATGATTTCTAACTGTAAGTAAAAAGTTAAATACCTGGTGATTACTCGGATGTATGTGGATTAGCCAGTTAGCTAACTAACTTACATCACGACGTCTCTGCCTGGCTTTTCTGAAGCTGCTTAAACCATCAGAATTCACTTCAGGCTATTTTCACTCAAGCATCAGCAGAATCCTCTTTGGCGGATACTCAAGTATCAAGCCTTGCATACTTCACATCCTGTTACTTCACATCAACTTCATGTTTTAGACTACTCTTTGAGCAGTAATTTATATTTTTTGGATAATTTTCAGATTTAGGTGTATTTTGTACACAGAATGAATTTGGCCCCGAATTTTCGAGAATGCCGACAGGTAAGGACTTTATCCTCACCCTCACACAAAGTACTACACTATATGGCCAAAACTATGTGGACACCTACAATCACACCCATATGTGGTTCTTCCCCAGACTGTTGCCTCAAAGTTGTACACACTCATTTGTCTGGAAATTCTTTGTATGCTGTAGGTGTCCCTTTACTGGAAAGGGCTCAAACCTGTTCCAGCATGCCCCTGTGCACAAAGCGAACTTCATAAAGACATGGTTTGCCAAGGTTGGCATGGAAGAAATCGAGTGTCCTGCACTGAGCCCTGACCTCAACCCAACTAAACACTTTTGGGATGAACTGGAAAGCTGGCTGCACCCCCAGACTTTCTCACTTGGCATCAGTGCCCAACCTCACTAATGTTCTTGGGATTGAATGGGAAATCCCCACAGCCACACTTCAAAATCTAGTGGAAAGCCTTCCCAGAAGACTGGAGGTTGTTATTATTATTATTATTAGTATTATTAGTATTACTATTATTATAAGAAGAAGAAGAAGAAGCAGTCTTTCTTTGTCACATATACATTAGAGCACAGTGAAGTTCTTTCTCTGTATAACGTATCTGAAGCCGTGAACACACACATACCCAGCGCCTGGAGAGCAGTTGGGGGTTAGCAGTTGCTTTGCTCAAGGGCACTTCAGCCATTGAAGCCATGTAGAGGGAGGGGAAAGTGCTTTTCATTCACTCCCCCCACCCACACATGTTCCTGCTGGTCCAGGGAATCCAACCAGTGACCTTTTGGTCCCAAAGCTGCTTCTCTTTGCTAACAGCATAGAGAGGACTGACTCCGTGTTAATGCCCATGGCTTTGGAATGGGCACATATGGGTGTGATGGTCAGGTGTCCAAATACATTTGGTGATGTAGTGTATGCAGTGTCATTTGACAGTTAAACACATGTTTTAATAGGTCAGAGTGATGTGAGAGCAAAGCCGAGAACGCACTTTGATGAGGTTTTACAGAGATATACAAATCCTCCTTCCCAGAAGAAAAAGCTCAAACAACAAGCTGAGCAATTACAGGAGATTGTGGAGGTATGAAATGGATTTCACAATTGACCCTTATCATATATAGTATAGTAAGAATTAACTCGGGAGATTTTCTTGCTCAGTATTTTAAGCGTTTTGCCCCATTCTGTTCTCTTGCAGCTTCAGACTTTAAGGAAAAACCTGACCAAAGACACTGAGGAGGATGAGACCATTCTCAATAACACATATGACCCTGTTCAGGGCAGCCCAAGGTACACGAAGAACAGGTGCAGGGAGAATAATGTGTTCAAGAAAGCCAACATCAGTGATGTGGGTGAGGAAATGTCCACTGCAATCTCAGGAAGAAAGAAAAGCAAGAGAGCACTCCCTCCACCACCTGTTCAAGCTGAAGACAACAGTGACACGAATGCCCTGAGGTCTGAAATAAAACTTCCTGCAGAAGCCGATTTGGGGCAGAAGAGAAAGGATAAAAAAGAGAAGAGTAGAAGAGGCGATGATGCTGGTGTTATGAAAGCAGAGTTTGAACGTGAAGATGATCTCCTTCAGGAGTATCGGCAACGGATTACGCAGGAGGAGCAGAGGGCTCTGAAGAAAACCCAGCAAAAGAAACAGAGTGGAATGCTGCAAGAAATAATTGTATTAAACAATGAATTTGAAAAGAAAAAGAAAAAGAAGAACCTGAAAGAAAGTAAAGGAGATGAAAGGTGAGAATTTTCAGAAAAATGATTAGAAATTTAAATAATTGAGTTGGCACAGAGATTAATATTTCAATAAAGTTAAGTGTGATTAATCTCCCACACAAAAACTTCTCAACTAAAATTAGATTTATTTTTATTTTAGTATAAATATTAACAATATCAATTTGCTTCCATTTTTATTTTATTTTGACAAGCTTAAGGTGAATCAGAATGACCTTTTTTTTCTATCTTTATAATACTTACACCTCTTTGATATTATAAGTGAACTTCCATCAAAATGCCAACAAAATCAGATGGAAATAGCAGCTGATAAAACTAAATCAAATGAAGACTTTCAAAATGATATCCTAGAGGAGAAAGAAGACACAGTCAAGCCCATAGGCAAAAAGAAGAAGAAAAGAAAGCAAGGTATGTAATGCAGCACATAGTCATCATTCTGGCAGCGATTCACCAGACTCACTGTTGGCTCATTGTTGACAGAAGTGATAGTACAGGACAGTCAGACAGAAGTGGATGCATCTCCTAGCCAGGCCTTTGATGACAGCCTGGTGCTGGGAGTTTACATTCACCGTACAGACCGACTCAAGACGGACCTTATGGTGTCCCATCCCATGGTCAAAGTCCATGTTGTGGATGAAATCACTGGACAGTACGTCAAGAAAGAGGACAGGTAGGTATTTGACAGCTTTAACATAACACTGCTGGACATACTCTAAATCTGATAAGTGTTATATTCTGGCCTAAATTGTGAAACAGACACATAAATATATTGTTATGCTGCCATATTCATGTACTGATGCTTTTTTTTTTTTTTTTAACAATTTCTCTATTACACTCAGCCATCGTCGAGTGTCTTCCTTTTACGAACAGGAGAATGTCGAGCATGTCCTTCCCATTATAACTCAGCCTTTCGACTTCAAGAAACAAAAATCAACAGTTCCTGAGTGGGAGGAGCAAATCATCTTTAATGAGCGCTTTAGTTATTTTCTTCAACGGAATGATGAGGCTCCAAAGGTCATCCTCTTTTTTGAGGTGAGCCAGTATTGATTATTCATTGTATTACGCATCATTAGTGCTGCATAATGATTAAAATAAAAAAAATTATATATATAATATATATTTTTTCTTTTTAAATAGATCCTTGAATTTATGAGCATGGAAGAAGCAAGGGAAAATGCCTCTGCTGACATGAGTGAGCGAGGATTTCGCAAAATTGCTTGGGCTTTTTTGAAGGTACCCCAAAATGGCTTGTTTACTTAATTGGACTTTGAACAGCTTTTATAGTGGATTCATGGTATTGGCTCTCACACAATGTTCTTTTCATTTTTTTTTTCCAGTATATAGTGGCTTGCACAAATATTCACCCCCTCTCCAACCTTTCCACATTTTGTATACATCATGAACATGCACAAAAATGCTTCTCTGACTGACTAATATTCTCCTTACCTGGTCACTGACTTTGTGGATGGCCTTGTCTAGACAGATTGTGTCATTCCTGCTGTTGTTAATGATGGAAAATCCTGATTAATATGTTTACAAAACCTTGTCCCGCATTTGGTTTGATAGCTCCTTGGTTTCCATGATTCTGTTTATGTCTCTGCCACTAAGTGGTGGAGGCTTTCTTTTTCTGGTTGTCTGTCCATCTGAGATTCTCATTATCTCAAGAACGAGTGGTTGAATGTTTGTAGGATTTAGATGGAATTATCATTATAACCAGCAGATGATCTGATTTAGATTTTGGAGTTGATCCAGACAGAATCAAGGTCTCATGGTCAGATGTCTGAAATAGTTTTTGTTCAATAGCTTTTTTCCTGTTTGTCATACAGAGATGTTGCTTACACAGTCATGTTCATGAACTCATGGCCCGTTTTTTGGCTAGCTGCGATTTTTGCTGTCCGTGTGTCTTTCTGTGTGCCCATCCTTCTGTCTGTCTAAGATTCGAGATTCTTATTAGCGCAATAGATCAACAACGATTGGTTGAATATTTGTTTGTAATGTCAGATGTCTGAAATAGTTTTTCTTCAAAAGCTTCCTTCCTATTTGAAGTATATTTTAAGAGTAATACAAATTAGTAACAAGAAGGACTGTATTTGTAGGTGGTGGAGACATTTTCATCTACATGTTTAGGAATGCTCTCTAATAAATTCTGGGGTCTTCTAGGAACAGATGTATTTATACTGAGATCATGTGACATTTTAATTGCACATACATGGACTCCATTCAAAAAAAAATATGTGACTTTAGATTGCAGTTGGTAGCATCAGAACTAATTTAGGCGGTTCACAGCAACAGGGGTAAATACTTGTGAAATTGCAACGTGGTTGTGGGTTTTTTTTTTTTTTTTTAACTTGTTAACAATTTTGCATGCTATATTGATTTTGTTTTCCCAGCATCAATATTATTTTGTATATTTTGTATAGATTCATTACAAAATCCCAAATAAGTCCATTTCAGTTCCAGGTAGTATATGGAAAAGTTTAAAGGGGATGAATATTTGTCAGGCACTGTACAGTATACTATACGCCTGTGTCTCTTCAGTCCTAATTTAAGCATGGCTTGAACTCTTTAAACATCTGTTAATATATCTTTTTAGCTTGTAGGGACCAACGGTGTGCTGAACGTTGACACTAAACTGCGTCTCCAGCTGTATAGCCCTCCACCCAGAGCTAGGAAGAATCCACAAACGCTTGAGGTGTTTCAGTGGTGGTCAAAATACCCTTGGAACAGATATTCCTCAACTCTTTATGTCACAGTGAAAGGCCTCAAGCTACCAGAACATGTAAGAATCACTTACAGTAACCACCCAGTTGTCTTTTATTTTATTATTAATGTAAACCTATGATTTGTAGAAAAACTGTTGAGTCAAGGTGTTGAATTAGTTCCTCATATTCTTAAGGTATGTTTTCTATATGGTGCACTGCCAGTGCTTTTAAGTGTTTTTATGAATTAAGTGTCAAAACTTCAACCTCTATAAAAATGGGAAAAGGTTTCACATCGGCGAGAATCTATAAAATATTTTTTATGTCGTGGTGCAGTTACTGAGAATTACGGTTTTTGATTAAAAAAATTAAGCACTAAGGTCAATCTGATTGTCACTAGGTGGACCCCAGTATACGCTCGATGATGGCTTTGCAGCAGGAAAGGGGCAGCACCTTGTACACCGAGCTCCAGACTGAACTCAGTCAGAAAACTTTCACCCAGCTGTTGGAGAGCAAATCAGATGCCATAAAATGGAGCCGCCTGCCTGGACAGGTATCATGAAATAATTTGCAAGCTATTTGTTAAAGTACATACAGTATCCTATTGCATATTTTAGCATATTTTGTGAATACAGCTTTCTAAAAAAAAATTATCCTACCAGGTGTGTCGTATTCCTAACAAACCAATGCTGTCGTTCCGTGGAGGTCAGATGGGCTGCTTTGCTCTTTGCTTCTCTCATGATGGCAGGGTTCTGGCTGCAGCTTGTGCAGACAGAGATGCTTTCCCCATTATAGGTGAATGGATGATATGTACTTGACAACATGCTTCTTTACTCTAATATACATCCTATCTAAAAGAAGAATCCATTTAGATATTGAGATTGTAATCTATCTGTTGTTGACTGATATCAAATCAGATCATGCAAATAGTCATGATTTGTTTTGCCCAAGTAATGATTTACAGAAATGATACTGACTTCGGGTGTGTTTTTCTGTAGTGTATGAGATCCCCTCAGGCAAAGTCCTGGCATCTTTTAATGGCCACCTCAGTATAGTCTATGATCTCTGCTGGACCAGAGATGACACGGGCCTCCTGTCAGCATCCTCCGATGGAACAGTCAGGTAAATATTTATTTGTCTATGTTTGGAATAAGAATTAAATTGTGTGCCTTTAGGATCGTGCAAACTCCCATTTCTTTCTGTCAGAGTGTGGAACATTGAAAGACTCCAGGGACTTGCGGAGAAGATCCTGCCCCACCCTTCGTTTGTATACTCTGCCCAGTATCACCCTCAAGCTTCGAGCCTGGTGGTAACAGGGGGCTATGATGGTCTGCTTCGAGTGTGGAATTTAGATTTTAAAGATGTGAATGGACAACTCCTGCAAGAGTTTGAGGGACACAAGACTTTCATCAATGCACTGTGTTTTGACAATGAAGGTACAGCTTACCTCTTTAGTGTATTTAAGTCATTATGTGTATCATTAAAAGATTTAAGTAACCCCAACAGTATGGTGGTTCTGACACAGGGAACAGGATGTTTTCTGCAGACAATGCTGGCATAATTATTGCATGGAGTACTAAAGTAGAGGGTGGATCACAGCATGGAGCAGTGCGTCTGTGGAAAATTGAGAAAGTAAAGTCTATAGTAATACAGAATAATCATTACACATAAATGTAATACTAATTGTGTAAAAACTTTCACAACAATAACTAATTAGTATATGGCATTTAAATCGTTTCTATAGGAAATAAAGGAAAGTGATCTGAATGGAATTCCCATCAGCTCCCTACAAGTGCATCCAAATGGAAGGCGTCTTCTAATCCATGCCAAAGACAGTGTGTTGCGAGTGATGGATTTGAGAATGTAAGTACATCACATTTTATATGTATGCAGAGAATTTTGTGCAGTATTTTAGAATACCACATGTACATTTTTATATATAGTGAATGACATAGTATATACAGCATGTAAGCTATAATATATTGTATATGTATATAGTGTACAGAGTATCCGAAACGTCAGGAACCAATGAGAGTAAAAGTAAATATACTTAATTTTCTATTAATTATTTACATGTGCTCCAAATGTTTACCCTTATGCTTGACACATTTTCTCAGCCACTGTGTACATGTTTTTTGCAGAGTTTGTTCAGCATATTTGGATCGACATATTTGCTCAACATATTCCTATTGGTTCCTAACTTTTTGGACACCCTGAAGAATCTTTCTCAAACTTAAACTTTCTCTAAAATGTATGCATGTGCAGACAGGCAACAAATTGATGGAATTGCAATAAGAGTAACAAAATGTTATAGTAAGGTGTTGAGCCATCAGAACAGCTTCACCATGCATTGACAAAGTACCAGTCAAAAGTTTGGACACCTACTCATTCATAGGTTTTTCTGTATTTTGA
>JAOTRR010000002.1:16624404-16634562 GCA_028570945.1 Gogo arcuatus
TAAAGAAAAAACATTGAATTAGAAGGTGTGTCCAAACTTTTGACTGGTACTGTAGATTCTACAAGTCTGTTGAACTGTACTGATGGGATGAACATCTTTCTTCCATAATAAATTCCCTCAACTGATGTTTTGATAATGGGCATGGAGAACACCAGAATCTCCCATAGGTGTTAAATTGGGTTGAGAGATCATGACTATGAAGGCCACAGCATTCGATTTACATAATTTCCTCATTTCATCAAACCATTCAGTGAGCCCTCACGCCGTGTGATCATCATCCTGGAAGAGACCACTCCTATCAGGATAGAAATGTTTCATCACAGGATAAAGATGATCAGTCAGAATAACTTACTGATTTGCAGTGACCCTTCCCTGTAGGGTCAAACCATGCCAGCAAAATGAAAAAGACCCACAACATAACAGAAATGCCATTTTTTCCTTTACTTTGTCACCTGTATGTATCTTTAAACATGTATGTGGTATAGGCAGGAAATCTTTGACTTTGTCAAACTTTGATTTGTGTCTTTGTATTTTTATTACAGCTTTGCTATAAAGAAATATATAGGTGCCACAAATTACAGGGAGAGGATCAACAGCGCCTTCACCCCATGTGGAAACTTCATCTTCTCAGGCAGTGAGGATGGATTTGCGTATGTGTGGAATGCTGAAACCGGTATGCACCTCTTGTCAGCATATAACTGTGTAAAGTACTTTGAGCAGGCCAGTATGATTTCCTAAATAAATGTAGAGCTGAAATTGAAGAGTAGACAGGATTATGACAGAGCTTTACATAAAGCTTCGTTTAGTAGGTTTTTAGGTTTTTAAATGTCATTTGCATGTTGATTTTTGTTCAGAATAACTTGATACCATTCACATAGATTTTTTTTTTTAATTTATTTAACATACAACAAATGTTATTTCTTCCTAGGATAGACCAACATACTGCATTTGAAGGTGTCCAGTATGGCTGCAGGTTTTCATTCCAGCCAAGCTGACCACATTTGTCCTCACCACTTTTTTTTTTTTTTTTTTTTTTTTTTTTTTTTTTTTTTTAAACAAGAACAAACCTGATTTATGCTTACCTGAAATGAAAACCTGTAGCTTTCCTGGTCCTTTGTGGATAAGACTGTGCTTTCTATCTGCTGTTGCAAAACATGTCAGTGAAGGCCTGTGTGTGCTCTCTAATCAAATGCAGGTGATCAAGTGGCTGTGTACTCAGAGCTGTGCTACCCAACTGCACTCCGTGGAGTGGCTTTCCATCCCCATGAACACTTAGTGGCTTTCTGTGCCTTTGGGCAAAATCAGCCAATTCAGTTATATGTGTATGACCGAAAAGGTGAGTTTATATGTCTGCAGGTAATAATGCAAAAAGCCTTTTTATAATTTAAACTGTTATCAGTGTTCCAGCTAGCTTTCCAAGAGGGCAGGGTGCCAGTGATTATCGTGGGCAATTTTTCGTGCATCTAGGGAAATTTTGTGCACATCACTATAGACAAAGATTCAATCATGCAAAATTAGCCATACTGGGCAACTATGCCAGATAGATTACTTTTGTAAAATAAAGTAAGAAACTTCTTAGTTAACCAGTTTAATACAATGCTTCATAATACTATATAGAATTTGGGCATGGTGTTGGTATTTGAGGGCATGGCGTAAGCTTTGGAGGGCAGAGCGTGGTGCCCTGGTAAAATAAACTGGCTGGAACACTGGTTATTGTTTTCTGGCACAATCATGTCTCTATAATCGGTATTCTATAAACACAACCATGCACACACTGCCTGTGAGTTGGGCGTAAATTGCCCCTGGGTGTGGAAAAGTATTTGTGTGTGGTACCCTAAGATGTACTGGTGACCCATCCAGCTCTGCTGCTCTTTGTTCAGTATTCATGAGATAGATGCTGGATTTACCATGACCCTGACCAGGATAGTGTTTACTGAACATGCATGAGTAAATGAATAATATTCAGACAAATACAGCTGTTCAGTGTTCCCTTCAAAGCCATGCTTTCTGAAATCACAGGCAACATTATTGATATGTAAGAAGAGACACATTCTTGTTCTAATTGGGTGGATTGGTTGGTTTTAAAGACTGTTTGTTTGTTTTCCTTTGAAAATATTGTACTGACAGCTGCAGTGTGAAGAAAACTTTAATAAAGTACCTGTGCTCTGAATTCATAAACTCACTGATCCCACCTTTAACACTTGTGTCACTGTAGTATATTGTATACAAAAGAAAAGCATCAGCTAATTATCCTGTTTGTTGTTAGTTACTCAGTTGGAGCTGGAGAGTATGAGAGTGCTGAACAGGTCCGATACTGCTGTCAGTAAAACGTTGAGGAATCCGATCGAGAGCCTTGCGTTTCAGGATGCTTCAGCCTCTGGTGTGGACCGCTTCGCCAGTGCCGCTCGCATGTCCCTCAAGATGCAGCGAGTTAAACAGAAATTAGACTCAGTTCTGGTAAGAACATGCAAGATTTACATATGCAGATAGTAATTTGAAATAATCTAGGATGCATACATATTATTTCTTCAGCTAACATGTTTTAATCTAAACTACCATTCTCTGAGCTCTCTTGTTTAATTATATAGTTGTGGTAAGAAAATATTAATTTTGTTGTTTCAGGAGCCACATCGCAATACCTCTGGCACGGAATACATCTATGAACAGGGTGAGTAGATCTGCAGTTTGTACAGGATCCAGTGACTGAAATATAAATAATTTTATATTTTGTTTGAATGTCATTTTAATTAACACAAATGGCTTTTCTTTTAATTGAAGGAAGCATGTCTCAGTTGGGGAGAGGCTTATCCCGAGAGGCAAGTAGCTGTGATACAAAAATATCAGTATGAAAAACAACAGACAACAGCATTCAATGTACATAGTAACTTAATGAAATGGAAATATAGCTAGTAACTTGTTTTACTGTGTTTCAGGGTTTGCATACTTCTCTCCCTGCTCCATCTCTGCTTTCTCCTCACTCCAATCTGCAGCTGTCCAGCTCACTTGGTGCTCAGCTAATTCCTCAGGCCATGCTCAGTTCACAAACATGTACGTAAAAGCTGTCAAAGATTTACTAATAGCCTTACCATACAGTGCTCTCATGCTACCTCATAGAGTCACATGCTCATGAAATGTTTAGGTTTGCATGCTCTGGAACATAGCTTCTTTTTTTTAGAAAGTATTTTCCCCTCACACAGTTGGCTCCACTGCTTTTGGTCATCCCATTAGAAGAATGCCATCACTAAAGCAAAGGGTGAGAATCATTTTCTGGTTTGAGTGACTCACTAGACTAAATGAAATCAATTTGTAACTGTTAATTTTGCACTGAATAAAATAAATTATCTTCATATTATTAACAGCAGATTGTGTGAATTTCCCCAGAGTCTGCCAGATCATGAATTTTCATTACAAGTTGAGACTGATGTGGAACAAGTCCAGCAGACGGTATTTATCATCTCACGCTATGATTGTGATATCTTCATTAACGTTTTCTATTTCCAATTCTATGTCTACTCAAGTGTACAAATACACTTAACTGAGCTAGACTGTAGTTATTGTGTTCAAGGGTGAGCCTCTGTGAATTGTCTTCCAGGTTGTGACCCTGTACGACTACAATGCCAATCGCTCTGATGAGCTGATGTTACGTCGCGGTGATGTGATCCATGTGCTGCACAAAGATAATGACAACTGGTGGTTTGGCTGCTTAGCCAGTGGACACCGGGGCTACTTCCCAGCTGCCTATGTGGCTGATGAAAGTGTGTAGAGCATTTTTGGTAACAGATGAGCATCAGATTAAATCCATGTAGTGCTGTAAATATGTTTTATCTTTCTCCAACACAGAGGGGTTTGATGAAGAGCTCTCATGGGCTATAGAGGCACAACCTGGATCCTCACAGCAAATAAGTGAAGGAGTTAACAGAGTCACAGCCACAAAGGTAGTGTAAGAGATGAATTGATGATGTGATCTCACTCAGTTGTGCCATGAAATACTACTTGGCATTTTCTTTGCATTTATGACATTCAGTTGATGATGATGATTATTATTATTGTTTCTGAAATGTGGTATGTACACATTCTCAAAATGGTAAGACACCCATGTTTTGCTTTTAACTCCAGATTTTAATGTAATGTTACAGTGCATAATGTTCTTAGTGTTATCTAGGGTGTTGTCTCCACTTCTTTGCTTCTCCATGATCATTATGGAAAAGGTATATAAATTCTATAGGACTAAGCTTGATGTATGCTGTGCTTTTATAAAACTGATTGATAATTAACAAATTTGTTTTAATTACAAAAGCTAGCTTTGTATGAAAATGGAGCAAACAGTGTTTTGGATTAGGCACTGATTTCTTGTCTCTCTGTTCCATTCTACTGCAGTTGTCTGCAGCTGTCAGTGCCTCTGGAGAGCTGAAGATCATTTCGGAACAGGACACTGATGCTGAGGCACCTTCTGTCAAGTACTGCTCACTACTAACTCTAATATATTCTTTTCCAGAGCCCTCTTGTTATTATGAGTCTAAAATTTTACATAGGCAAAAGAAGAAAGCAAAAGTGCCTTAAAAGTTTTAAACAAACACTTGGTGCTTATTTTTACCCAAAGAGCTTTATCTGTCTCATATTCATCTTTGTGTATTGTTTGTGTGCATTTCTAGAAGCTGATAAGGCACGTTAAGAGTATCATGGCATGACCTGTTCTTTTTCTTAATCTTATTTTAAGAACTAAAAAGAAGAAGAAAAAGGTGAAGAAAAGTGAGCTCTCTTATGATCTTCCACCAACCACATCAGCAGATATTGACACTTCTATACCATCTACCAGAAAACAGAGACCTCTTCCAAGATTAAGACAAACCAACAGTGCTTTCAACTCAGGAACACGGGACAGATTAGGGTGACAATTAATACTCAGGAGAAAGGAAAAATATATGCATATTGAAGTCACCAGTGTACTTGATCATATTTTTGCAATCAAGCCCTCTATCTGAATGTATTTTGTAATTTTATAATGTTTATTTTAATAACCAATACTAAGTGATTTTCTCATGTTTTATTTGGTTTTGTTTTTATTTTTTAGCAGTGTTAATGTATTTATGTGCTCATTTGACATAACTTGTAAAGGTTTAAACAAACAGCCACATGGAAAGGAGGAAAAAAAAAAAATGCAAGATTTATTAAGTAAAACCATAATTGAACAGTCCTTTTTTTTTAAATCAGAAAACATGGTACAAAATTGTAATAGTGTTTCATTTACATTTATAACAGGAGTATTCACTCACTGATCCATTGCTTGTATAGTTTAGTGGTGTCACATACTTATAGGTCCATGTCTTGGAGCATTTGGACTACAATCCACTTTAAGAACACATAAAATGCTACTCAGACCTAGCTGCCAATCATGTTGGTGGTGAGCCCTGGCAGTGTGATATAATTTGTATGTGCTGTGTGAACCTTAGCCCACTGAGAATTCAAACCCTGGAACATCACTTTATGTTCATTATTCAATTTCCACATTTCATAAAAATGCAACTTTTAAATGAAGCTGAGGGTTAAATGCTTGCTTAAGGGCCCAGCAGTAACAACTGAGCCTTCACTGCAGCTGTATGTATGGTGAAACACACGTGATCTGTGGACTCTTTACAAATGCAAATCTTAAACTCTGAAGTAGTTGAATGTCCATTATATTAGAAAAAATCATTTAGACATGTGACTTACAACAGAATAATTCCTTGTTTTAGTGGAGATTTCCCTAAGAAATATACAGATTCCAAATCCATAATCAGGCCTGGGAATAGTTATTAATCTTTGTTGCACCTCACATTCCTGCTGTGTTTCTAGTACTTATATTAAGCACATTAATTATTTTCAAGCTTTACCAAAAGCTTTAATTTGATCATAGGCAAATTTAAATGAGGAATAAAGCAGTGGCTCTATATTTTATGCACAAAGTCATATCTCCAGAGCATCATGCTCATATGCTCAGTATACAGTGAGTTCCCTGTATTTGGGATTGTTTGGATAGAGCTGGTTACATTAATTTTTGTGAATTCTGAGGCCATAAAGTAGAATTTTTAGTGATGCATATACATGTGTAAGAAACCTTTTATTGAATGAGCACACTCAGTTTGCTAAAGATCATGATTTTTAATTTGTTTCATTTTAGATTTTTTCTATTTTAAAATATTGCTATTTACACAAAAAATGTGAATTTTATAGGCATTACATTTTATTATATTGGTCCCAGTACAGCCATTAGACATACATTTATAATTAAGTACATCTTTACATTTAGCAAATCAGTGACTTTTAATGCAGCACAATAACAGGATACTACCTTTGCAACAGTTGTACAGTTTGTCTTTTTCACTTAATGTTTCTACTTTGTAATGTCCCACTCATTTCTAATATGCTGAGCAGCTTAAAAGTGAAGCAGCAGGCCCCAGAAACTCATAACACCACCACCAGTGTTGAAACTGCAAAAATTGCCTGAAGCAATCAAGAATGAGTTTCATACTTCAACTCTATTCATCAGGTGACAAGCAATATGGCTTTCTTTTGCCAAGCAGCCACACACAAGCCTAAGCTGATGCCAGCGGTCTAAGCTCACTTATCACCATTCAGCTCTGGAGCAGTGGATACATGTGACCAGTCTGGTGATCCTTGGAGAAACTACATATCTTGATCCATAATGCCAAATTTTGTCTGAAAAAAAAAGGGAAGGCACCCTAGTAATCAGAAAACTGAATATTATAATATACATCAATATTTGAGAGCATCTTGTGCTAGCATATGGGGGGGGGGGGGAAACCTACCCCTCTTTCAGTTTAATAATAAATCAGAGTTTTGCCAGAAATACTTGGTTGAGAATGTAGAATAGAAAAAAAGTAGTTTTGTGAGCCAGGCCTAATTACCCAACATGTATCCAACTTTGTTAATGCCCCAAGGCTGAAAATAATAAAATTCCTACAGCTCCATCACGTTCCTTCATTTTTCCCTTAATCACAACAAAAACCTCTTTCTCTTATTGGACACCTAATAACTCAGCATGTGTCTGACCTCACTAATGCTCTCATGGCTTTAAGTAATCAAATGCCTACAGCTCCATCACGTTCCATCATCAGGTGGAAATATTTCCCAGAAGAATAAGACTGTTATTGTAGGAAAGGGCACACCACCTGCCTATTACTTTAATATTTTTGATTTCAGTGCCAATGGTGGACATGTAAGACATTTTCGTATATTGGGTTTATGTTACCTAAATAACACTGATATTTATGATTTCAGTCAATTATATAAAATATATAACCAAGATGTAAATATCATTAATATATGTAATTTAACCAAAGATGAGTTAGTAAAAGTATGTACAAACAGTTTCATACATAGTATTACTTGGAGTCTAATCTCTCTGTGTAGAAAGATCATTAATCATACACTGCATATCAAAACAATTTTTTTAGCACATAGTCTGTGCTACTTATCTCTCTGTAATGGATAGATAAAGTTAAAGTTATAGCTTTAGGTTTTGGGGTCCCAATACATTTCAAACACAAACTTGTTTTACAAATTAATAGCACCTGATTGTCCATCACACATTTGCTATTCCCACGTTAAAAGCATTTTCTAGTTCTAAAGCATTTTCTGTGTTTTCACAACACAACACAATACTAAGAATTCAGTTTCTTTGTATTGGCAATACTTGCTTCCACATAGTGATGTACCAACACACCACAAATAACTTCAGTTTGATCAGAAATTAAAGTACATGTCAAACAGAAGTTTCTGAAGATGAGCAGAGAAGAGGGGATTTTTCTCCTGTGTACAATGTGCATTCAGCCCCATTGATTTTTTGAAATCTGAAATCAAAATATAAAACAGTATCAGAGCCAAATGTATTGTGTCTGGAATGATATACAGCTATGGAAAAAAAGTTAAGAGACCACTTTTAATGGTGACCACCATTAAAAGTGGTCTCTTAATTTCTTTTTTTCCATAGCTGTATTTGTCAGGAAAATCCAATAAAAGTAGACATAAATTACCTGGTCTTGTGTATTTCTTCTTTGGTTAAAAATAATAATAGTAGGAATGCCTAGACAGAACAAGAAAAAGAAATATTAATCCTCATCGGTAATGCTATATATAGGTAATGCTTTACACACTCTTCTGTAGCTATTTGTGAAATCTTTATACTTACAGCAATAAAGGTGATCGCTCCTTGGAAACCTGCACCCCATGCAAAATTTACTTTCTGTGTGATGAATCCACCAACAGTGGGCCCGAAGAACATCCTTCCACAAAATGAAGAGCATTACAGCTTTAAGAAAATAGTGATTCATCTTAAAATGTTAAAAAGCCAAAACATAGTTAATACATACCCTGCAGACCACACAGCTGAAAACAGTCCTGATACCAAACCCAGTGTGCTTAAGCTTTCTTCAAATCCATTTTCACTGCAATGGGGTGAAAAAACCCCAACATGTTTTGCCCCTTCTTTCAAATAATGATTGTTAAAAATAAATGGTTAAATAACAAGCAGATATTACAAGTATATCTGGTATTACACACACTATATTAGACTCTTGGTTTATTTTTAGTGTAGTATGTCAGCCCACAATGGACACCTCATTTACATTATGACATTGTGATGCACAAAACTGGTCTTGAAATGTATGTGTACATAACACACAATCAAGATTTGTAAACTTGAGTGGAACCCTTCCTGTTTCTCCTGGGAACCCTTAAAATGTTCTTTGAGGAACTCTATAATCCTATGAGAAAGCAATCCAAGTGGAACCTTTTGAGGAAGTTAAGAATCCTTAATTATCCAATGAGCCCATAAAGAACCATTAAAGAAGTGTACTGGTGTGTGATCGGTCACTACTAGAAACATAATGAATGGATCAGAAAAGTTTCAAGACTACACTTTATTAACTTTGCCAGTCAGGATAAAATAGTGAGGAAAACCCAGGAGTAATTACTTGTCAAAACATGTGAAGCTTTTTTCAGCCACCAAACAAGATATTTAGTCTTCAAACTGATAAACGTTATTGTTTTTTGTAAATATACCCACATTCTGCACTTCATGCCTCCAACACATACCAAAAAAAATTGGGACAAGGGCAAGAAAAGACTGGGAAAATTGCAGAATGCTCAAAACAAAAAACACTTGTTTAGAATACTCTACAGGTAAACAGGTTAATTGGTAATTGGAAAAGCTCAGTCGTTCACAAGCGAGCATGGTGCGAGGTTTACCACTTTGAAAAACTGCATTGGCAAATAGTCCAGCAGTTTAAGAACAACGTTTCTCAATGTACAATTGCAAGGTATTTAGGGATTTCACCATCAACAATCCATAATATCATCAGAAGATTCAGAGAATCCAGAGAAATCTCTGCTTATAAGGGGAAAGGCCGAAAACCAAACATTGAACACCTGTGACCTCCAATCCCTCAGGTGGCACTGCATTAAAAACTGACATGATGGTATAAAGGATATTACTACATGGGCTCGGGAACTCTTCAGAAAAATCACTGTCGGCAAACACAGTTCATGGCTGCATCTACCATGCAAAGCGAAAGCCACATAACCAACAACATCGAGAAACGCCACCGAATTCTCTGGGCCCGAGTGCATCCGTGACGGACTGATGCAAAGTGGAAAAGTGTGCTGTGGTCCACATTTTGAATTGTTTTTGGAAATCATGGATGCTGTGTCCTCCAGGCTAAAGAGGAAAAGGATAATCCAAACTGTTACCAGCACGAAGTTCAAAAGCCAGCATCTGTGATCGTATGGGGGTGTGTCACTGCCCATGGCATGGGTAATTTGCATATCTGGGAAGGCACCATTAAATGCTAAAAGGTAACAATATATGCTGCCATCCAGACAACGTTCCTGCTTATTTCATGCAAGACAATGCCAAGCCACATTCTGCACATGTTACAAAAGTGTGGCTTAATAGTAAGAGAGTGCAGGTGCTAAACTGGCCTGCCTGCCTGCCTCCCATTGAAAATGTGTGGCGCATTATGAAGCACAAAGTACAACAATGGAGACCCCGGACTGTTGAGCAACTGAAGTGACATGTCAAGCAAGAATGGGAAAGAAGTTCACTTTCAAAACTTCAACAATTAGTGTCCTCAGTTCTCAAATGCTTACTGAGTGTTGTTA
>JAOTRR010000002.1:16671169-16681360 GCA_028570945.1 Gogo arcuatus
TGTGTGTGTGTGTGTGTGTGTGTGTGTGTGAGTGTGTGTGAGTGTGTGTGAGTGTAGATTATACTTTCATAACTGTAATGAGGAAGGAAGATGTTCTACATGCAGACAGTGAAAGTGCAGCCTCAGTTTTTAATCAGGTTAGTAAAACCTAACAAATATTTATTTTGGTATCATGCATAATTTAAATCTGATATCTATTTACTCACTCAGCTGAGTCAATAGCTTATAACTGTAATATGCACTGATATTTCATATACACTCCTTGTGTTTTGAAAGTCCTATGCAGATGACTTTTTCTTTCCTTCATCTATAGACAGTGACAGGAAGAAGGCTTGTGATTGGACACTGAGGCTCGTGCGCTCTCTGGGGCCGGAAAAGAAACCTGCTTTCTCATTGGATGCTCTGCAGCAGCAAATCAAGTTCCTGGACTGTGCTTGAGAGAGAGGTAGAGAGGGAGGTAGAGAGAGCTGCGGAAGGGTTCAGTGGGCATGTCCTCCTGAGAAAGTAGTGCAGTAGTTGCTCTGCTGAGTGCTGAGTGCTTGGCAGGTTGTGGTAAGGCACTACAGCAGAAGAGTGCCATGGCTTCACTCAGCCCTTTCGGAAGGTCCACCACGGACATTCGCAATGTGATGCAAAGACTGCAAGGTAAGTGATGCTGCCTCCTGGTTCTTTATCTGCTGCAAGTATCCTCTCACTGTTCCTAGTTTAGAGTTTGCAGACAAGGATATTCACACACACACACACACACACACACACACACACACACACACACACACACACTGTATGTGTAATTGTAATTGCACAGTCACTTCTGTAGCCAAAACATATTCCTCAATCTGGTCATACATCATTTCCTAATGCACTGTTCATCCAGTAAGGCAGCAGCATGTTTTACTAAATTTTTAATCTGAAATAATTCATTTTTATTCAGGCAATTTGGTGTGCAGTGACATAAGCGACATGGATGTTGATCTGGTCTTTGTGGATTTATTCTAAACTCTCAGCCAAATATTGATTGAAGAAATACACCCCAAATGCTAGTCTGTAGTGGACTCTGTGCCATAATCAGCATGATGTCAAGAGGGCCTAGTGCTGGCTGGCAGTGCTGCAGTGTTGTATGGAAGTGCCAGGTTCTTCTCCCAGGGGAACATCACTACTCCTCATCAGACCATAGACAGGTGGTTGGGAGTGGTGGTGGTTTTGTTTTTGCCCTTTTTTTCTGGGCAGAATCATGTATAACTGCTGCCAAATCAATAGATAATTCGATTAAGCCAGATGTGAGCCACAAGAAGACATGTTCTTAAAGCTGCAAAGCACTCTTTTGTTAAACATTTCTAGATATTATTTTTCTAGAAAATCAAGTTTTAGCTTAAAGAATGCATATAATAAAAGATGTGATGATCCTTCATTAGACTCAGATTCCATTTCTCTGTATTTAGTTTAGGCAGTGGTTTGGGTTTTAGCATTCCCTCATGCTTATTGCAATGTTTCTTCCACTCCCATTCTATTTTTGAGAAGTTCTGCTGTGCGGATGTGGCATAATGTTTACATCTGACACTTTGGTTACCAAGGAGACCCAAACTTTGATCAGTGTGTGATGTGTAGGCTTCCTTTCAAGACTGACATTTACATCCTCTGTGACAAATGTCTGAGTTAACAGAAGGACTCTGTGCCACAGTGTTTAAACAAAGGATTAGTTAAGATGATAAGTAAGTGATTCCCTCACTGCATTCAGATGTATAGGTAGAGATGGTATTGTATTGTATTGTAATTCTGACTGCAGTGGTGACTAGTGCTTCCAAATGGATTTTCCAAACTAGTACCAAGAGAAAGAGAAAAAACAAAGCAGTTACTACTCTCCAGGGACTTCGCAGTGATATCAGTCATCCAAGTGCTGCTGATTTTGGTGTACTCATTTTTCCACCTATTTTCAGTGCAAAAAAATGTCTCTTTTTCACACTTGGAGCTTATGCTTGGCTCAGGCTCAGACAATACCTCATCTTTTATACTGAAAAAAGCCCCTACAAACCCTATACAGTATATACAGATAACAAAAAACAAACTGAATTTCTGTTCATATTCATTTCAGTGATTTATTCCTAGCCAGGCTCTGTGATGAATGAACAGTGTGTATGGAGACAGATAGAACCTGATACTACTCCTGTCCTTGAGCAGGGCACAAATCAATATTTTTAAGCTGCTTTCTTATTAATCCAAATAGTGTTACATCACTGTACTGGGGGGCTCCTTGCATCTATGAGTTTGTATTTATAGATGTTGGTTTAGCCATTGTTTTCCTACTTACAGGCTTGTATTTCACCTGTGTCTCACATGCCAGTGATCCACTTATTAATAGGTAATAACATTGATATGCTAGCGGGAGAATGGATATATGGATACCTCCAGAGATGTTCATTCCAGTTCACTAGGACACAGAGAGACCTTTGGGAGCAGAATGTTCCCATGACTAAGTAAATGCTTGTTTTACTGTTTTTTTTTTCTAGGGTGACAGTTTAATTATTACACTGTGTTGTAGGAGAATACCATCAGGGCGTTTGTGTGTAACAGGCAAGTAAAGATAGGTTGTGTCATTACTGTAAATTAGTTTATCACTGCCAAGGATGAAGGGCTGGGGTGATGTGAATGGTTAAGCATAAAAGAGTCTCATATATATTGCTTTAAATACACCATATTTAAATTAATACAGTATCCATAACCAACCTACAACTTTAAGGACATACATCTTCTCTGGAATGCATGCTTTGTGCAGAGATATTTGGTCCTGGGATTGCATTTACATTTACATTTATGGCATTTGACAGATGCCCTTATCCAGAGCGACTTACAGAAGTGCTTTGAAGTCTCTACCAATAAATACACATAAATACATGAGTACATAAATACATAAATGCAGGATCTCACTGTCCTGCACATTTCATGTTGTTTATTCATTTAATTTTTAACAGCAGGTTCAGCAATGAGCATCTTATGAAAGTTCTGGTAATTAGTTAATTAGTTTACTAAGGTTGATGTAATTTGAAGGACAGATGCATGATAGCCTGAGTATGTGCAGTGGGTTAATATGTAGCTGTAATCTCTATGGAAATGCCATGTGTCAGAATACTAACAACAAAACTACAGCTGTGAATAAAGAGTGCAGGCATAAATTTAGTATTCATACTGACCAGGAAGGAAGTGATACATATTTGCAGCTTTCTGATGGTTTCAGCCCAGCTGTCAAAATAAGGTTTATACAAAAAGGTCAAATTATGGGCTATACTAATTTTCCTCTTCTGCATTTGCATGGGCAGAGTTTCACAAGTTATGATGTAGCCTCATCACAAGAAATTATGTGGTCTCAAAGTATGAAACAAAAGCTTTCAGCACATTATGTATGTATGTACTATATTTGACATTTTGGATGAAGTATATTCTCTGGAACAGGAAAATAAACGTGTCTCTGATAAACTTTGCATTGGTTGCCATGGTAGGAAGTTAACAAATAAGGGGGTGTATTAGTGAAATGAGGGAAGGGCCTTGGTTAGTGCAGCAGTTGTTAGTTTCAGCATGAAAGTTGAAGTGTGGTTTCCTCTTTAGCGGTAACTGACATGCTCCAGTTAAGAGGGTGCGGTTAAATAGCGTGCCATGCACTTACCACTGCCACACATCTACCTCTCTTACCTTTTTCTGGTTTAGAATTATAAAAGAGCCAATCATGCTTCTGAATTCCTTATACTTGTCTGTTAAACCTGCTTATTAAAGTAATCTGTTGAATTGTCTGTTGAAGGCCGTTATCACACTGTAGAGAGAGAAAATATTCCTATGCTGCTCGAGTCAGAACAGTTTCCTCTATCTGTCAGGGGCAGCTGCCAGAGACTCAATGCTCTTCTGGGAGATGAGAGACCAGCGCATTGACTCCCTGTCAAACAGCCACTGGAAAATTTGGACTCGGATACATGATGATAATGAGAATACCTATAAAATGCATGCAGAGAATATAATGGTCCTATAGAAAATATGATATCTGGAATTTATTGGTGATTAAGATGTGACATTACAATGGATCAAGGTTCACAATAGGTTTCATAAGAATTGTAGGGATGTGCTGAGGCTAAATGAATCAATAAAGAGTCGGCTTTTATGGTGGTCTCTGATGGACAATTAAAACTCCTACATCCCTTGATCCTTAATGTGAGCATCTTCACTCAGGAAACTACATCTACATCTGACGCACTGCCAAGGGTGTTGTCTGTCTCTAATTTATGTTTAGTACCAAATGGACCTAATGATTTGAAGAGCATAACATCATTTAGAGCCTGGTCATAAGACTCATCTTCTGTAACTCAAGAGCACTGTTGCTGTGTCTGTCAGGGGATGCGTAATTAAAGCCAAACTCACAACTTGCATTCATCACTTTAGTTTTTCATATTTCTCTAAGAATTGTGGTACTTTTCTGAAGCCATGAAGTGTCCGCTATAAAGAGTATAAGGTCTAAGATATAAGATCTTAGCCATGGGTAATACAGTATGTTTATGCAACTCTGCTTGATCCAGTTTCAAGGACAGACAGCAATAAATGCTTTTGTGCCAATTTAAAAAAAATGCCTATCAATTTTTAGGGTAATCAAAGGTGCGTGTTAATATGTAGAGCACTTCAAGCAAGAATTAAGAGATTAGGCAGTAGGGTTGCACTGACTGCCCTTGTAAAAGGAGCTGGAAGCTGTGCCTTACTTGTCACCTTATCTATCACAATACAGTTATTTGTAAAAGTGAGAAACATTAATGTAACAAGTTTGTATTAATTTATTACGACATTTAGCTAAGCAGCAAATGACGTTAGCCCTTAAGAGCTGGAATTTTTGTTTTCTGTATATAGTGGAAGTACAAAGGCAGATTGATTTATAATTACTAAAACTATGCAAGTGGATTAAGTGGTTAAGTGGATTTGTAGCTCAGACACAATTTCGAAAGTATTACTAACATTTTGGAGGCACAATCTAAGATTAAATTATGGGTAATTCAATAGAACATATTTTAAAACTGCATGCCTTGAAGTTCAAGCTGTAATTAATTCTCACTGTGTCCACAAGGAGACCAGTAGTGATGAAGATTTCAGTGACATTAAAAGGCCGTCATGAGTTGTTTTTAATAGTGTAGCTGGGCTAGAAGCAGGACCAAGGGCTCAGGACTTTATAGGTCTCAGAGTAACAGGTAAGTTGTGGTAACAGTAAGATAGCAGGTGGCAGATGCATAGCAATGTTTACCACATAAATGATTCAGTACCTAGACTTTGTATGAACTTCCATGATACTCTTAGCTCGCTTTTGGTTCCCTTGTGTCAACAAAGCATTCATTATACAAGGTTTGTGCAATATTAGGCCTTATGAATAGTTTTTTGCCTTGGAAATGATTAACAATAGATTGTACAGGTTGATGTACTTTCATGTATATATATACTTTTGTTTTAAATGTTAATTACTTTCATGCTGATGATAACTCATCGGAAAAGAGGGTTGCTATTTGTAAAGTGTTTTTTACATCACACACCTGGGTTACTTGTTTTGGTTGCATATCAGTTGGCAAGCTGTACAGCACTGGAGCCAGCCCCACCCCCTGCATAAACCAGAGTACCGGCCACCCTGTGATTTCATAGCTCCATGCATGCTGATTGGATGAGCACTGGCATAGATGATGAGGTGCCGGAGGCTGAGCAGAGCAGCAGGGTTGGTTAGGCACATCCACAGTAGCATGACTCCTTTGCACCACTGACAACACGAAGCTGCCAGCCTCATAAAAACAGTCCTCCTTTAAGGGCCTCTTCCCATCCGAGGGGTGTGAGCGAGAGGGGGACAGAACAGGAAAGAGAGAGGAGAAAGAGGGAGGGTGAGCCCTTCCCCCGGGAAAGCAGAGCAGCCGGCTCTGTTTTGCTTCCGAAAGGAAAAAACGATAGCTGATCTTTTTCTCCCTCCTCACGTTTCCTATTTGGATGACATCCTCAGAGACCCACACTCAGTGAGTGACACTGAAAAAACAGCAAGTCTGCAGCACAGCAAAATGGCTCAGTTTAAGGATGTAGCTGTGAAAAAGACCACATCTCTGAACCTGGTGACTGGATTCTTTCAGTATCTGCGTGGTAAGTGGTCGTCTCATCTCTCCAGAGACGTATGTGAGCGAGACCAACAGCACAGATTTATATGTAGTGTGTGCTGTGCTGTATGTAGGTGAAGCAGATGCATGAACAAGATTTGCAGTGACACAGCAGTGGGCCTCACTAGGCATTACTGGTCAGCTGAGATCCTCCTCCAAAGAGAGGTAATTACCGATCAGTGTCACGGCTCTCCTCTGCTGCTCATGTGCCGAGATAGCACAGGTGTCTGCTGCACGTGTGCACTAATGCTAGCCGCATACAAGTGCGCATGTTGGATTTAAAGATGGCCACAATGTCTCAAAGCTGCACTGGTATAAATATTTGTTCTGGGAAATCATGCTACATGGAAATGGCTTCCCATCAGCTGACTGCATGCAGAAAGAGGTTGTTGTCTCTTGTGAATGGATTTCATGTGAGCTGTTTGAGCCCGTCTTGCCTAAGTGTGAATGATTTGTAGGTGACCTGAACTACCTAACATGCCCTGATATTGTAAAAGCACTTGAATATTTTATTTGTTTTGTGTGCGCTGTTATGTTTTTCATCTGTAACACCTTTATGTATGTGAATGGCCAGCAATGTAGAGCAATGTCATCAGTGATAATTACAGCTTACCTAGTTAAGTCTCCTGTAGTTATGATAACGTATTACTATTTCTATGTGCTGGGGTAGTTTGTAATTCTCAGTGTGCTTATTCATATTATCATTTGTGCTGCATTAGGATTTTATTTACTACAGTACTGACCTGTTGAATAAAACTTCTCTGCCCCGTACACAAGTGCATAGTGAGGTTTTGTCATTTACTTCTGTAACAGTAATGTATATAATACTAATATACTTGCTTTTTCAGTGTGTACTGCAAAAAATATCTAAAGGAGTGTATTTACCAGTTTATTCTTCTTTTCCAGATGAACAGGAGTTGGTCCAGAAAAGAACTTTCACAAAGTGGATTAATTCACATCTGGCCAAGGTAAGATTGCATTCTAATACATTTTCACGTATGTTTTCAAGTCACAGCCTTGTTAAATCTTCACCAGGTTTTAGCTGATATGAGTGACCTTTTCTGTTTTAGCATTAGCATAGATTCTTCCATTCCATACTGTTATTTTCTGTGGATGAAAAGATCCATCTCTTTTATTGACCAGCTGAGCAGTGACAGCACCTTCATCCATGAATACAGAATAGTTCATGTCCTTAGCTTTATGTCCTGTGGTCTTGATAGAAGGCAAGTAAGTGTGTAATTGATAAAAGCAGCACTAATGATTAAAGGTCATTAAAGGTCATATGCAGCTTAGTAGACAATAGATCAGATTTGTTGGCTACTTGTTAAATGCCCTGCTGTAGTTATAGTGAAAAAACTTGGAGTGGCTATTTACGTTTCATGTGCACAGCATGAATAGTGCATTGTACTGGCCTCCCACTATTTTGGCCAGAGTAGTGGTCAGGGCTTGTGCTAGTTGTCTGACTTTGTGTCTGTTTCCCTAGAGTGCAGTTGGTTTTGAAAGTCAGTATAACAGCAGATCCTCAGCCACAGGCTTAAATATTGCAGATGCTTTCAGTAAAACAGAAAGGGTCGTGTTTGGTTTTGCATTCAAATGTTTCATCCATATTTACACAGAGAAAGTTCTCTGTACTCAGACTCAGTTTATGCAGGTGCTTTATTGAATTTCTGGATGCCCTAAAATGATTTAAATTACCCATGTGCAGTCCATGCTGCCGAGGGTCCAAATTTTTCTTGTGTAGAGTTTTTTTCACAAGAGGTTTTTTTCCAGTTGTGTCTAGACTCCTGCCTTTAAATAAAAAAAATAGGAGGCTTGAAAATGAACACTAAAAGAGCAGATTTTTTCCCCCTTTTGTTAGCTGCAATAAGATGTATCATAAAAGCAAGAGACAATAAAATTTGCATTTTAGACTAATATAATGTACAAGTGTGAGAAAGGCAAATATTCAACTAAATATTCTATAGTTGTCTAATATATTGTGAATTGTGAATATTTTCAAACTAATCATCCTGATCAGGATGTGGAAAGGATACTGGTTGTGATAGACACGTTAATCATGTGATCAGTGCAGCTCTCTCAGTTTTATTCAGTATTGGTTCCACCCAAATTAACCAGCTACCAGTCTATAAAATAGCACTTGATACAGCACATCCTGCATCAAGCACACTCTGCGTATGGCAGGGATGAATAGTGTTTGATGCTTCTCAGAGAATTAGCCTTATTAGCATTCGGTGTTCCCACTGTCTAATGGAATGTGTGTGTGTGTGTGTTTTGGGTAGGCTTTGGAATTGTATGTGTGCAGATGGTGCACAAGAAGGCATGGAACAATTCTCAGCAGGGGAAGGTCTGCTCTCAAGGCCTTTGGCATTTTGGATAGTGCTTTTGTATGACGCATGAAAAATAATATTAAGATTTTATAATATTTCAGCCTTCTATGCTGAATAACTAGTGTTACAGTGTACTGCTGCACTAGACAAAGGCATTTAGGTCATCAGCGCTTACCTTATTGTTGATGATTAGTTGCTTTGGTGATGAGGCACTTTCCTGCCACAGGAGAGAATAAGCCAGCAGAAGTGGTGGATTTAAGTATTCCAGTCAGACCCTGATTGGATTCAGAGGCCCTTTCGTTCCACAGGATTTGCCACAGAAGTTTAGAGCATGGCATTGAAAAGTATGAAGGAGTCTGTTTATGATGGCCAGCTTTGGAAGGCACTGCAGTTATGTGTTTTGATGCTGGACATATGCTGCTTGCTACATGAATTCTGATCAATTTTCCTCAATAGCTCCATTTCTAGCTATAAACAAACACTGCTGCCAGGCTTGGTATACCAGCTTACCCATTTGTTCTTCCCTCTGCACTCAAACAACTGAAAATAGCTACTTTTATTTCCTGTATCTCCTGTGTATTTTATCTAAAAGGAATTGTCCCCTACATGTTTTTTGGATTCACCATGAAAAATGCTTACTGAGCTCTGACTCAGCAGTTACATTTTCTCATTGTTTCCATTTCCTTTAGCATTTTGTGCCCTAAATGTTAACCCTGTTTTATATTCTACTAAAACATAGTCAGTTAGATGCTTGTCATGTTGCATCTAATCAATTCAGAAGCCCATTGTGCAAAGAATGCAGAACAAGGTATAAATAGTTAATAACTAGCACAAGAAATATATGGCAGTATATTATTTTTAGAGTTCTAAATTCTCATCAGACTGCAAAAAGCTGTTTGTAACAAATCAGTAACTGAGAAGGAGTTCAGCATAATCATCACAATATTTGTCTGATTAAAATGAGTGTAAAAAAAAACAAGGTACTGTTGTGGATGAAATTTGGAATTGTGCCATGTGGTAGCCTCCGGTCTGAGTTTCGCACACTTTGGCCACTTCAGCCTTTCACAGCATGAACAGCATGGCTTTTGTAATTAGTGTTGAGAAAGTGAAGGCTGTTTACATGTTCCTATCTGTAATGTGGGTGCAAGATGTTAAAGATCTTTGGAAAGTCATGCTAGTAAACTATGTCACTTTAACAGTTAGCTTATCTCTGTGGTAGTTTTGGGAAAACCTGTCAGATGGCAAACATTTTACCAAAATGTCATGGAAATGCTTTAAAGATTAAAGATTATGCCAGGATGCCAGGTAAGGAGCCAGTTTAACAAAAGCAGTGATCATTGCAGTCTATCTGCCTAAGGAAATCTAATCTCCTGCTAGCTGCATGTAATTTCCTCACATGGTGAATGTAACACTTGGAACAGTTTATAGTTATGTGCCATAGTGAAACAGACATAAGCCTATTTAATTCTGTTTGTAATCAGATACTAGCTATCAAAATGTCTATGATGTTCCAGTGTTGCAGACAGACAGTCAGTCAGTTTGCCTTTTGGCATAACCATAAATTGCTAAAAGTTTACTTGTAGTTGTGATACATGTAAAAGAGAAGCATACTGTAATTTTCAGAACTATATACAGTACCAGTTAAAAGTTTGGACACATAGGATTTTCTGTATTGTGACTATTTTCTACATTGTAGAACAACACTGAAGACATCAAAA
>JAOTRR010000002.1:16681380-16700140 GCA_028570945.1 Gogo arcuatus
AAGAACTGCTCAACTAAGTAAAGAGAAACGACAGTCCATCATTACTTTAAGACATAAAGTGTCTTTTAATTCATAAAAATAAAGAAAAATCATTGAATTAGAAGGTGTGCCCAAACTCTTGACTGGTACTGTATATGAGGGATTTTCCCAAGCTGCTATTTATTCTAAATAAATAGAATAGTGTGCTGCTATTTATTCTTATTTATCTATATACGTTTTTGTGCTCTTTTCTGCAGTGTAAACCTCCTTTAGAAATCAATGACCTTTTTGAGGACATCAAGGATGGGGTGAAACTGCTGGCTCTGTTGGAGATGCTGTCTGGGCAGAGATTAGTAAGTGCTCCTATAATATATTTTTCACTTTGTCTTACCAGACCTACACATTTCTCTTATATGTTTTGAGGATGTGAACAGAGTTGTAATTTAATGCATCTTGAGTGCAATTTCTATCAGTTGGATAGAGTGATCATTCAAATTTTATTCTACTGCCATTTTGTTTTTGTTCTGTCCTTCCATATTCACAGCCATGCGAACAGGGTCGGCAGTTGAAGAGAATCCACTGGGTGTCCAACATCGGCACTGCTCTGAAGTTCCTTGAGGGCAGGAAGGTAAGCAATATTTCTGCAACCCTAAGATAAATTCCCCTTTATCTAACACAGTAGTAACCTCATAATGGCTATGCCTGGCAACCTGCGTTAACAATAAAAAGGGATATATTAAATCTACACCTGCCCCACCCATATAACTACGTTCTTATTGTGCTGCAGCTTGAAATAATCATACAATAGACATGGAGAACATAGGTAAAACTGCCCATTAGTCAGTGTCTAGAGTGTCCAATGTGTTACTGCACTCTCTCTCCTGCCATGCCTCCTCTCAGTCTGTGTACAGAGGATCTCCGGTTAGTACGTTTTGGAGCTGCAACTCACTTTTTTGTTCATGGCTGTTTGCTCATGCCTAGCTGTTTTTTCAGACGTGTTTTGGTTCTGTCCAACATAATGTATCTACACTGCACATGAGTCTTATTGGTTTGCCACAATATATTAAATATTCCATTACAGAAAACAGACAACCGGTATAGTCTTTTTAGAATAAGCGATTGAGAGCTTTCTGAACTGGTACTTCACAAAAGAATAACATTTCATTTGAAGCAAATAGTGAATGAGCTAAGCTTTTTCTGCCTGGCTTGCTTTTGTTATCCCTGATTCCCAGTGATGACATTGCCATTGCTGAGATTTGTGGTCTCTATGTTATATGACTATGTGCATTAGAAGAATGTAAGGTTGAAGTTCTGAAATTTGTATTTTTACAGATCAAGCTAGTAAATATAAATGCCACTGATATTGCTGACGGAAGACCATCCATAGTCTTGGGGTTAATGTGGACCATTATCCTGTACTTTCAGGTAAACCCTATGATTAACCCTAGTCTTAATATATCATCTTAATACTGGAAAAGGTTAGTTTGTCCATCCACACACCTTTCCTGATGCTTTTTGCAGATTGAAGAACTGACAAGTAACCTCCCAGCCTTACAGGCCCTGTCCAACAGTGCATCCTCTGTAGATAGCATGGCTAATTCCGAGACCACAAGCCCACCCATGAAGAGAAAAGTCATGACCAAGTTTCAAGGCAATGCTAAGAGAGCCATGCTCCGATGGGTGCAGTGCACAGCAACTAAGTATGCCATGCTTCTTTTACATTACAGTAACTTTGGCTACAGAGGTTTGCAGTAAATAACTGCACATCATCTACAAAGATGTGTCAAGTTAAAACATGTTATTTTTGTTGTTTTAAAAGCCGCTTGGGGATTGAGGTGAAAGACTTCGGTCTTAGCTGGCGGAGTGGTGTCGCCTTCCACTCTGTCATATATGCTATTCGCCCAGACCTAGTGGACATGGAGCTTGTAAAGAGAAGAAGCAACCGGGAGAACCTTGAGGAAGCCTTTACTGTGGCAGAGAATGAGTTGGGCATCCCACGTCTCTTAGATCCTGAAGGTGCGTTTGTCTCATCCTGACTT
This sequence comes from Gogo arcuatus, assembly GCA_028570945.1. Classification (NCBI taxonomy): domain Eukaryota; kingdom Metazoa; phylum Chordata; class Actinopteri; order Siluriformes; family Anchariidae; genus Gogo; species Gogo arcuatus. The sequence continues at coordinate 16,683,399 of JAOTRR010000002.1, forward strand.
ATTTCATTACAAAATATTTCATCAGATATCTGCTGTTGATATACAAGAAGACATGATAGATTTGTTAGGCCTTATTATTAGCACATACAGCTTCATATACAGTCTATGCTGCTCTAGGACGATGAAGAGGTTGGCCTGACATAATTACTGGATTTGTTAGCAGGCTAAATATAATGTAATTCTTTAGGGGCTGAGAATCTTTCTTATGCCTGCTGCACTGCATTTTTTACTTGATCGACACACTTTTATTGATTGCATTTATCCATCACATTCTTTATATTGTTTAGTTTTGTTCTTTAACATTTGTGTTTCCTGCAGATGTGGATGTGGATAAGCCTGATGAAAGGTCTATAATGACCTATGTGGCTCAATTTCTTAAGCACTATCCAGACCCCCACCAATCTGAGACAGATGGACAGCAAGAGGAGGTTTGCTTTAGAGCCTTGCACCAAATGTCACCTGCATGCTCGTGTACTTACTAAAATTATGTAACTGCTTGCTGTTACTTAATCATGTCCCTGTGGCGCTTGTTTACCATGCAGTCCACCCCATCACAGGAAAGATTCTAGCCTTAAACCCACCCTCCATGCTTCATATGCTCAATTTGTCATCTGTCTTGTGCATTTGTAGCTGCTTCCTCGTTCTATTCCAACTTTTGCCCTCTCTATCCCCATGTTGCAGGTAAGTGCTGAGCTCACTTTATGTCTGCATGCATCCTGATTTAGTCTGCGGTGGACTCTCCCTCCATTCTCTCTTCTCTCTGTTTTGTTCTCTTTTCCTTTGTCTTTCCGCTAACATCTTGATGGTGTTGTGTTTGCATCTCTCTGTGTGCCTTGCTTTCCTGGACAGTATGATCCTCAAGACATTGAGCTAATGCTTGAGGTATGTGTCTGTTCTTGGTGATTAGTAACTGTGTGAAACATGTCTAATGAAATGGCAGATTGCTTAGGTTTTCCTTTTTTGGCCTAATTCTGAGGATATTACTTTAAAAGGTTTTCACCTCTTCTAGCTGGTGCTGTGGGTTTTTCTTGTTTTTCAACTTAGCTACTTAGAGAGATTGGTAATGAGGAATGGAGGATGAGTAAAGATGTATGTGTGTGTGTTCAGAGAGAGGAAAGAAAGATTCTACGGGAGTGGAAGGCCTGGCTGGATCAGCTGGAGAGAGACATACTCCGTGCACAAGGAGTAGAGGGCAACCTCACAGAAAAATATCAGGTAACTCAGCTGATGCTACACACTGATAGCTCACATGGGGTTTCTGCTCTCTTAAATATTGAAGACTAGCGTATACCTTTTTCTTTTGATTATAAGGCCTTCAAGAATTTCCGTGTGCAGTATGAGATGAGGAAAAAGCAGATAGAGACTCTGTTGCAACCTGTAAATAAGGACGGTAAACTGTCTGTGGACCAGGCGGTGGTGAAACAAGCATGGGAGCATGTGTCTGCCCGGGTACGCATCTCACGTCAAGTAATCACAGTCCATCTGTTTAAAGACAAGCAGCCACTTTTTGAACTTTTTTGTTGCTCATTGCTGCACAACTGTGCTGTCATTGTTATAAGATGTAGTGTAAAGTGGAGCAGAGGCCATTCACTCACAATTTGTTAATGGTGAAGGAGCAAATACACAGAGAGAGTTTTGTACAGAGGAACACAATGCTCCAGTGAATGTACTCTGTCTACAAGCCAACAAACGTCATATGGAGTACACACTTGTTAACTGAAATATGGCTTTTTGAATAGTTTATTGTATTAAAAACATAACATTCCTTTTAATGCTCTTGATGCTCTGTTTTGTAGCTTCTGGACTGGCATATTCATCTGGATAAGTCTCTCCCGGGTCCCCTGGGAGTAATTGGAGCCTGGCTGCATCGGGCAGAATTCTCTCTCAGAGAAGACATTCCCATTCAGCAGGCCCATGAAGAGACGGCCAACATCATCCACAGGAAGCTGGAGCAGCATAAGGTATGCTATGTTGGAAATATTAATTATTTGACCTCCTGTTTTCTCTTTTGGGTGGCACAGTGGCGCAACGGGAAGTGTTGCTGCCTTATAGCTCTATGGTCCCTGATTAGATTCTGAGCTGTATATATGGAGACTCCATGCTTGTTTTCTCCATGTCCGGGTGGGTCTCTTCTTGGTTCTCTGGTTTCCTCCCACCTACCAACAACATGCGAGTAAATGGATTGGCTATGCTGAATGGCTCCTGTGTGTGAATGTTTGTGTGCATGGTGCCGTGCAGTGGTCTAGGGTCCAGGGTGTATTCTTGCCACACACCCAGTGCTCCCAGGATAGGCCTCGGATCCAGGGTGACCCTGACAATGATAAGATAAATGAATGAGTGAATGTTTTCTGATTCTACACCACATAATTATTTATAATCTGAGGTATATGCTTGAAAAAGTATAGGGTAGATCTGTGCATAGGACTGTTTTTTTTAATCCCACTCCTGCCTACTCTACCATACCACAATATTTTAATAATATTTTGTAATGAACTCAGTTGGATCAATTCCCCAAATAGAAACAAATAAGTAATTTAAACACAGTTAAGTGGTTTTCTTTAAACATATAAAACAGACAAATTTATTACATTTATAATTTAAACTACTGGCTTAGGCTATAACAAGCAGTCAGACCAAATCTGAATAAAATTTGCCTGGTGAAATAGCCAGTTAATTGTAATGTGAAAGGATGCCGGAATGTGAAAAATGGAAGGTGAATTTGCTTCAGAATGTGGTTAATTTCACTTCTGAGTTTATCTAGTTGAACGTTAATCATGTGATGCATGAGGCAAAAGAAAACTAGTAGGCAGATTATGGTAGAGTCTTTCTAAAAATAAAACTACAATGGAATCGATAATTATTAGGTATTAGTTATAGTTACACTAGTTATGTGCTGTTTATCTTATTCCTAATTTCTAAACACCTGGACGTGCCTTCACAAGAATAATGTTTCGTTTGGGTGTCACAGGAATCCAGTTTCAATGACGTACAAGGTAATAATTGACTAATGATGCTGTCCTTTTTGTTCTTCCAGGAGGTGCTAATAAATTTGGAAGGGCACAGACAGACATTTCAGCAGATTCATAGGGATAGATCAGTAAACGGTGTACCTGTACCATTTGAACAGCTCCAAGACATGGCAGAAAGGTCAGATCTGCTTCTCTTCAGGCTTGCTGAGACTGTGAGCGAACACACTTAAATCTGTAGTTCACTAGCATTTTTTATTAAAATACTACTCTCCACAGATTCAATTATGTGTCCACCTCATCTCATGTTCACCTAATTAAACTGGAATTTTGGGAGATGAAGTATCGTCTCATGGCATTCCTTATCCTGGCTGAGTCTAAGCTCAAGTCTTGGATCATTAAATATGGCCGACGGGATTCTGTGGAGTTGCTTCTACAGAACTACATTGTAAGTCAACAATTCTGTACTGTCTGAAAAAGTCTGATCCAGACTACACAAAACATGGATCATCATTAAACTTCTCTTCTCAACAGGCATTTATTGAGGGTCACAAGTTCTTTGAGCAGTATGAGACAACATTTCAGACCCTTAAACAAGCTGCAGACATCTATATTAAGTCTGATAGCTCAGGTAAAGTTAACCAATAATTTCATTTTCTTCTTGTACTGCAGAATGATTTTCTGTCATAATAACTTGTTGATCCAGTAGTACTATTTCTTATGATGTCTTGATTTCAAGCAAAACTTGTGTGGTACAGCATAGTGTGTAAAAATATTTTACAGCAATTTTTATACAGCCAGTTTTCTTCAACTGCAATTACTTGTGTTCAGATATTTGACCTTATAGAGAGGTCCCTATTCATATAGGCTGTATGTGGCAGGGGCTAATTGTCCATCTCATATTCTAGGCTGTAGAATCTCCAGGAGAGGTATGTCTAGAGAAATGTAGGCAGCTGCTGGTAGACCCTTAGACACTATAATCAGTGTTCACTCTTCTGTGATTGACTGTGCAATAATGTTTAATCTTTTAACCCAATTCTACTCATATAGTTTCACTCCACAGTATATCTTACTTGTTCACATGCTAACAACTACTGCCCACTCATTATGATGTAGCTCTAATAACTTGGTACATTATGCTGTTTTATTGTAACCATGACCAGATTAGTGTTTACTGAAGATGAAGATTGTGTTGTATTATATATTTTGCATGATTTATAACCTAAATATTTTAAACAATGCTCTCAGTAGTATTGTGTAAAGTGTTTCATGTTTCTTTATTTTTTTCCATTATTATGGGCAGAATATTTCTAAATATTTCTTTAGTGTGTGAATGCCCTCATAAGATGCTGTGTGGTTTCAGCTGAGGAGTGTGAGGGGATGAATAAGTTCTTAAGTGAGACGATGGCACAGTGGAGAAACTTGTCAGTGGAGGTGCGCAGTGTACGCAGTATGCTGGAAGAGGTTATCTCTAACTGGGAGAAATACAGCAGCAAAGTGGCCAGTTTGCAGGCCTGGCTGGAGGACGCTGAGCAGATGCTCAACCACTCGGAAAATGACAAGCGCGTACGTAGAAAAGAAAACAGCATAAGATATAACCTGTACATTCAGTTGGCACAGTTTATTGTCAAGTTGATGTGGCACATGCATTCTCAGATTTTTGTTATCATAACTGTTGTCTTATGCTGACAATGTTTTTGCTACTATAATATTTAGCATTGCACTTTTACAGGTTTGACTTGCAAACGTTAACTCAGCTGTGACAGGTTTTTTTTGCCAAATGCCTCCACTTGTTTGACATAACTGCTACACAGCCCTTGGTCATGGTTTAAAACCTTTACTGAGTTTGAGTTTGGTGTCTTGTATCCTTTGTAGGAATTCTTTCGGAATCTTCCACACTGGATTCAGCAGCACATGGACATGAACGATGCAGGGAACTTCCTGATTGAGACTTGTGATGAGACTGTGTCTAGAGACCTGAAACAGCAGCTGCTGCTCCTCAATGGCAGATGGAGGGAGTTGTTTGTCAAAGTCAAACATGTATGTGCTATTTAATCTGCTGGTTCACTGCTTAAATGACATCACTCAATACATGATCTACAATACAAGTTACCATGTCCTACAGATGAGATTTAATATCCCACTTGTCTCTACATGCAGTATGCAAGAGCAGATGAAGTGGACAAGCTAAAGAAAGACTATGAGGATGGCATCTTAGCTTTAAAGATTTTTGTAGACGTGTCCAATGAGAGGATGAGTACTCCTGTCCAAGTGTCCTTTTTGAACATAAGAACATTTCTTCAAGACATTGAGGTAAAAATGACATCCAGGGAGGTATTAATAAAATATTATTTTCCACAAACATTTACATTTTAAACGTTTTTCCACAGGATATCAAACATAAAGTGCCCTCGATGGAGGCAGTTTATAAAACAGCCACACGCAATGCCCAGCAGCTGACCAAAGACACTTCTCAGGAGGAGATCACAGATATGTTGGGTGTCATGGAAACCATTAAAGAGGAGCTTAGCAAGGTGCTTGTCTCATGCCCTGTTTTCAGACCTGGTATTAACATCCATCTTGGGTGATCTAATTAGCCGAGGTTGAAAGGCATTCAAACTCGGTGTTTTCCAGTGTCTTGACGCATCTCCAGAGACCACTCGTGAACACATTTGGGTTTCAGAAGCAACCCAATGTCATTTCAAAACCATACCCAAAATACTAGTGTTTAGCCATTGGATGGAATTTAGTAATTAAATAATTAAATCAGCACTCACATCGGTTGATTAAAAGCTACTCATGTTGTCATCTAGAGTTTTGTACATAATTTTGCACTGTCCACTTGTGATCCAGTCACATGAGACAGATGTTAATATCAAGTGTGAACAGGGCCTCAGTGTCTAATCTGCTCTATTACATCAAACAGGTTTGACATTGTCACTTTTTACTCTCTTACTAACATTGTTATACCCTTTCTGGATTTTAGATAAGGGAGAAGGTTGTGCCTCTGCAGAGGGATTCACAGGCCTTGCTGCCTCCTTTAGAAGAAATGGAGAAGCACATCACTGGGTTCTATCAGTCTCTAGAGAAGGCTAGTCGCATCACCAGTGCTCGCGACTCTGAGACTCCAGGAGACTTCCAGCAGAAGTGTCAGGTGATTAAGGTCATAGGTCCCTAATAGAATGTACTGCAAAGTGACATACAGTATATGACCTACACAAAATGCCTACAATTAAAAGTGAGTTCTGATTTGAAATCTGATTTGGGACTGTTGCTCTTTCTTTTTCTTTTCTTTGTCTTACTATAGGAACTTGTGACATACCAGCAAAGCTGTAAAAAGTGTCTTACAGTGATAGATAAGAATCATCAGATCATAATGAAATCCCTAGAAGGCAGTAAAACCTTGAGGCACCTGGACACATCTCTGCTGCAAAAGCGAGTAGTAGAGCTTCAGGCCTCCTCACAGGTGAGCATTGCTCCATTTTCCTTAACGGAAGTGGGGGGTGTGGTCATCAGCAAACTCAGCTTGGCTAGTTAGCCATCCATGAGACAAGCACAAGGGCTTTTATTGAGGATTGTGGTATTAGCATAGGGTTCCAAAGCTTCAACTTCTATCTGTTGTAAATATAGTCCTTTATATTATAGAGTTTAGTCCTTTATATAGGAGTTTAGTTCTTAGTCTGTCCAAAGAGCTGGACAGAGTAAAGGACTAAAGTGTTGCTGCAGCAGTCCCTTTAGTTAGAGATGAAGCAAGGGCTAAATTCCACTGGCACCACTATCAGCAGGTAGTCAAATGACCTTGTGGATAATGAAAATAGACCAACATGTTGATGAAGGACATTTAAACTCATAAGTCAACTCAAGTCAGTTTCATTAAGAATAAATCTTGGACACCATGTAAGATCATGTATAAATTATAAATATTGAAATGCAAGATGTTCAGGGTGGATTTTTTGTTCCTTAAAGGCACAAAGAACTCATAGGGGGCAATCAGTTTAAAATATACAAGCAATTGTGAACACATTAAAATGTATTCTTCCATACTACATATCCAGTTTTCTAATACAGCATATTTGTGACTTTAAATGGGTAATGTATTTCAAGGCAGAATTTTATAATGTGTATTGATATGCCCAAAGGCTATGGTAGAAGAGACCACTGAGTGGAAGAAACATGTGGAAGCCAACAGCAGCTTGATGAAGCAGTTTGAAGAGTCTCGTCTGGAGCTGGAGAAAGTTCTTAAAATAGCCAGAGGTTGCATGACAGAGAGAGGAAACCCAGAGGACCTGCTCAAAAAGCACACAGTAAGAGGAAAACATCTATTAAATCTATAAGTTATTGGGGGGGGGGGGGGTTAAGTAGGCCAAGGGCAAAATTAGCACCTCATTCAGCTAAAAATAGAAATACTGTCTCTGGGCATTAAACAAGTTGTACATATAACCTTTTTGTTTTCTTTTCTGCAGGAGTTCTTTGCACAGCTTGATGAGCGAGTCCTTAATTCATTTCTGAAGGCTTGTGATGAGCTTACTGATATTCTGCCTGAGCAAGAACAACAGAATCTACAGGAAACAGTCAGAAAACTGCACAAACAGTGGAAGGTCAGGTGACTTTTTTAACATCCAGCTACACACATAACCCCCCCCCCCCACACACACAAAAAAACCCCCACATATAACCTTTAAATGAATGAACTTATCTATTAAACAATTTTTGTAATTAAGTCCTCTTTTTGTTTAAACAAGTGTTAATATTTTCATTGGCACTAGACACATTAGTAGAAGTCAGTAACATAGAGTTAAAACATACAGAAATTGTAGGATGTTGTGTCTAATAGCCTTATTTCTGTTCTCAGGATGTACAGACAGAGATCCCATACCACCTCCTGCATCTGAAAGTGGAGGTGGAGCACAATCGTCTGATGGCTTCTCTGCAGGAGTGTGAAGCTGAACTGGCCCGAGAGAATCGGAGCCTGCCAGGCATGGGCAGTGAGAGACTAGTGAAAGAGCACAGGGTGAGAGTCTCTCGGCATAAAAATTATTTGCCTTATTGTTTGATTCATTAACTTGAATACATAGCATTATGGGTATTTTGTTACAAAAGTAACTTTGCATTACTTCATGCAATTTTTGTGTAGAGCAGGTGGTTCTGATGCCAGGTTTCTGTGTATAGGCTTTTTTCAGGGACAAGGGCCCTCAGATACTGTGTGAGAAGCGGTTGCAACATATGGAGGATCTCTGTTTGAAGCTGACAGACAGTGAGCAGGCACACCAAACTCTGGAAAAAGCTAGAGCTGCATTTGCTGAGGTTAAAGATGAGATAGAAAGCACTCATCAGAAACTCATGCAGCACCCTGACAAATGGAAAGAGTTTAACACCAGGTGAGGATTTTCTCTTCTTTTCGATATTGTATCAGATCTGCTGTCAATTCCCATTTTTGGTACATCATCAGTTTAGTGCCATATAAGGCCTGTAAGGTTTGCTTTTAGTCACAATGACTGAGTGCTAATATGGATCACACATGTGCCTGATATTTTATGTTCTTTGAACAATGCATAATGGTTTTAAATATTCCTTTTTTTGTTCTGTTACAGATTTTCTGAACTGTCTGCCTGGCTATCTTCTAAGGAAAGCCAGCTCAGGCTTTTGCGAAACCGTGCTGGTGACCCCAATAAAATCAGCGAGGTGAAATTCACTATAGAGGTAAGACAGAAAAAGCAAGATGTGAGAGTGTGAGTATACACTATATTAGACCAAAACAGCTCTGTAATCTTCTTCCATTCATTTTCAGAATCTAAGGAATGATGCAGAGTTACAGGAAGGAAATGTGAGCTGGCTGAAATCTCGTATGGCTGTGCTAATAGAAATCAGCACTGTGAATGATGCCCAAAGGCAGGCAGCTGCCCTCACCAAACTGTCCACTGACTTCAAGAGCCTTCTCAGTTCCCTCTCAGAGGTAAGACCCATCAAGGCAAGTGAGCTGGTATGGCTGCTAGTCTTTTACAGTTATTAATAAATCATTCATAATTCTTAATGAATCAATTTCCCATCTGCATATGAAGCATTAATATGTATATTTTGGTAACATTCATATTATGGTCCTTTTGGTCCTATTGGTTCAGTAAGAAACTGTGTGTGTGTTCAGTCTGAGAAGGTGGCATTGGCAGTTGGAGATTGTGTGCGGTTCCAGGAGGAAGTGAAGAGCTCTCTGGATGAACTAGTGCAAGGTCAGCAGGAGCTGCAGGCAGAGGTAACAAAGATCCTAAACTCTGAGTCTCCAAAAGAAGCTCAGCAACTGCTGCTCATTCACCAGGTACCGCAGTTTCATATCTTATAGCTTGAGTTATAATAATTAAGGTTTATAGCCCACTAAAATCCCAGGTCGTTTCTTTAGTTTATGTTGGGCTCTTCTTCCTTACAGCAACAATTGAAACGTCTGCGACTGAAAAGAAGGGACATGCAGCAGCAGATCAGTCGAGGCCAGCAACTCCAAGTTCATGAGGGTCTGGGGGAAAGAGTTCAGGATGACCTGCACAAATTAGATACCACCCTGAGCCAGATGGACCAAAGCATGGAGGCACAGGAGCAGAGTCTGGAGGTGAGTTAAGACATAATATCTCTCTGGAAGGTAACATGCCCTGTGTCATCTCAATGATCCTTTATATATATCCAATATTATTACTAAAATTAATTCATTTTTGTCAACAAGGGTTAAAGATTTTCCTTACATTTGAGAATTTTAAGAGAAACATTCCATAGCTACTTTTCCTCACTGTGCCTACAGGCAACACTGGCATCTTGGCAGGAGTTTGACCGCCAGCAAGCAGCAGTGGGGGAGTTTGTGAGCAGAGCACGCTCAGTCACAGAGAGAGAGATGACTTTCAGTAGCCCAGAGAGCTTAACAACAGAGCTGAAACAAGCTAAGGTGAGTTTCCACTTAAAATGGTTTTTGGAAAATAAATTCTTGTCTTTCTATATTTGTGTATTTTCATATACTTATTGCCTCATCCTTAATGTCATATTGACGGTTTTAGGAGCTCCTGAAACAGAGTGAGACTGAGGCAAAGTTGATGAACACGCTACTGAAGAGGGCTGCAGAGATCCAGCTTGGTCCTAAAAATGCTTCTCTGCTCCATACACAAGCTCACTCCCTCAGTGACCAACTGGACAAAACTGTGGCTGGCCTCAAGAAAGAGTAACACCTCTTTAGACATGCATTACTTTAATGTGATATTTACTTTCGTGTCATGTATGAGATGTGATCAAAATGCTACAAGTCTGTTCCTGTTGCAAACGAACGGAGTGCGGCACAGTTGTGTGTGCAGCGGGAGCGAGCAGTAACTTTCGTGAGTCAGTATGCCATGTGACATTGCGTTGTCAACATCGGGGCCTGTGTTACACATATTTTTGTGACACTGTGCACATGTGCATTTGCGATTTTACGCAGAGATGCAAACATCAAATTCATCAAACTTGGGAAATCAGCAACGGAGACCCTTGAAATGCTTCAGCAAGCCTACGGCAGTAAAGCAGTGAGCCGGGTGAGGTTTTTTTGAGTGGCATTCGCACTTCAATGGGGGGCAGAAATCAGGGTGATCCTTACGATCCTTATGCACAGTGCGCTCAGTTTCTTGAACATTTTCGAGGGTTGTGCTAGTGAAGCACTTCAAGGATCTCTGTTGCGAATTTCCCGAGGTTGAATTTGACGTCCTCTCTCTGCTCAAGTTTGAGGTCCATAGTAAAATCGCAAATGTGCACATTGTCACAAAAACGAATGTAACACAGGTCCTAATGTTGACAGTGCGATGTCACACGGCATACTATCTCATGAAAGTTACTGCTCGCTCCTGCTGCATGTGCATGACCATGCCACGCTCCATTTGTTTGCAACAGGAACAGTCTGAACTTTTTGGTCGCACCTCGTAAATATAGCACAAACACAGTAAAAGCCACTATCCCTCAATTTCACACTGCTTCTGACTTTAGGATTTTTTTAAATTTCTTCTTCTTCTTCTTCTTCTTCCTTTCTTCTTCTTTTTCTTCTTCTTCTTATTATTATTTATGGTAAATGAACTTTGCAGGTTTTGAGACTATAATTTGTAATTAATTTGTGAGCTTCCTAGTTATGGTTGTGGATACATTATTGGCAAATATATGTGTCAATTTATCCAGCATTAATTTTGTTTCTAAATGCTTTGGCTTAAAATACAATATAGTATTTGCTATGCAAATAGGATACTGTACCAGCAAGATCATAACGTTGTAGTAAATTATTAACTGAAGGAGTTCACAAAGTAATAGAAAATGGGAATGTGTGTTTTGAACAGATGTTTTTTTTTCAGAACTGACATTTTAACTGAGTATGAATTGACTTCATTAGCATCAATAGCATTATTATTAGCAATAAAAGTGTCTGTGTGGAAAAAAAAAAATTGATTGGGGCTTTTTGGCAACAGTCCAGATCTATATTATTGGTATCTGATCTGTAATGTTTGGGATCATGTTTTTTTATGCTGTCTGGTTTCAGTGTGAAGACTCTTGAGGACATAAAAATTCAGTGGGACTCATTTGGGAGTGAGTTTGATACTTTCTCCACATGGATCTCTGAGAAGGAAAAGGAGCTTGACTCACTAAAAAGCTCTAATGAACCACTGGAGCAGCAGATCAGTACTGCTAAGGTACAGTTAAGGTTCCAGTATGTAATACTCCTTACATTTTATATCATTGAATCATAATGGTTTGTTCTTCTTTCCTTTGGTGGCCAGGCTGTGACAGCAGAACTACAGGAGCGAGCAGAAATTCTGTCCCACTTGGAAGACAGAGCTCAGGCTCTATCCCAGTTTGTATCATCAGGAGAATCTGCACGAATCAAAGCTCGTCTGACGCAGATTGGCAGGTACTGGGAGGAACTTAAGGAGAGCATGGAGCATCTGAATGGACAGTTGGAAGAGAGCTCCAATCACCAGGAAAAGTTTAATACAAACCTTCAACAGGTAGATTTATGTTAAAAAAATTTTTTTTATCATAGTACATAATGAGAAATCTATATAAGAATAAAAATCAATATTATTTGCTCAGTCTCTGACTCCAATTTATTTCAAGGTGCAATCAGAGATTAACGCCATTCAGATGAAACTAGACACACCTCTCACATCCTGTGGATCCTCATCTGACACCTATATAGCTCTACAGGACCACATGGTATTATTCACAACAACACAATCACAATTGTGATTCCCACATTGAACTATTACAGTGTGTCAACATGTATCATATTCAAGAGAAGTAAATGCGTGTAAACAATGCATATGCTTTACTTTGTTTGGTGATGCCTATTTTATTAGGATGTGTTCCAGTCTCTGGAGAAGGTGAAGGCCACCTTGTTGTTTCTGTGCACTGGGGCCCGCAGGCTAAGTGAGCGAGAGAAAGCTGAAAGAGCAGTAACAGTACTACAGCACAGTTATGAGCAGAGCCTAAAGCAGGCCAAAGACAAACAGAGACATATGGAAAGCCTATTGTCCCTGTGGCAGAAGTATGTTTACTTTCACTTTGAGTTCATTTACAAAATTTATCTCCAAATATGTGATACATTTAAAAGACATTCACCATATTACTAACTATAAAATATTATGGGATTTCAGTGTTTTTTTTCTCTCGTCAGGTTAGAAAAAGACTACTGTTCTTTGCAGTCATGCCTTGAAAGCTGTGAGTCTGTGTCTGCTTCTGTAACCCAGTATCTAACTGTTGACAAGACAAAGCTTGATGGAGAGCTAATGGAGCTGAAAGTAAGTAAACAAAAAAGGCTCACGCTTTTGTTCAGAAATATGGACATTGGTGATTAATAAAATTTCCCTTTTCTAGCACCTTCACTCTGAGCTACAGTCTTTGGAGTCACTATATGGGGGACTACTGACCCAAGCTCCAGGCCTTTACTCCACTGCATCAGATGAACAAGTGAAGACACTTAAAGAGGATCATGAGCAGCTGAAGAAAAGATGGAACTCTCAAAGTACAGCCATACCACACAGGTCAGATATATATTAAGATATGTACAGTATGTTTTAAAGATATGGTGGTTGATGCTATGATAGCTGACATACTATAGTAGAGTATTTAGTTGTCTGGTCTTTATAGAATCCAGGTGCTTCAGGACCATATGTCACAGGTGGAAGAGCATGAACAAGCTCTGCAAAAGTTCTTCAAATGGGGAGAGTCTTTCCTCTCATCTCTTCATTCATTCTCCCAAGTGAATATTACAGATTTACAGTTGATTGCCATAGAAATAAAGGTGTGTCCCATCATCACTCTCATCAGTATAGCATCGCCATCAGTGTAAGAAAAGCTTTGGCATTGTACAATTGTTTTATTTTTCCTATGGTAGGAGAAGGCAGAGGTGCTTCAGAGTGAGAACAGTGAAAGAGAGCATCTCCAGCGGCAGACAGAGTCCTTGTGTGCCTCCTGTGAGCCTGTAGAGCAGCATTATATACAGAGCCGTCTGGAAAACAGCTTGCAGCCCTACATTCAGGCCCAGCAACTGGTTATGCAGCGAGGTGAGAGTGTAGAGAAGTTGGAGGCTTTCCTGCAGACCCACAATGTGGCTGCAGGTGTCCTCCGAGGCCTCAGACACACAGTGGAGAGTGCCGGTAGCTGGGACAAGAGCCGTGTGGATGAACTGCAGCGAGATCTAGAAGGAATCATTCCTGATATCAGCCGTCTGGAGTCGCTAGCAATCAGTCTGGACAGCAGCCTATGCAAAGCCCACCTCCACCTGGTTGACGCAAAGGAGGCTCGTACCTTGTGCCGGTCACTGGCTGACACATTGAGCACAGAGTTGGATGGTGTGAAGACCCTGCTTGGTTCCAAGCAGAGTGAGGCAGAAGCTCTGGGGGCTTTGTGGACCTCCTTCAGACAGCGCAAAGAGCAGCTTCTCAAGAGTGTGGAAGACATTGAGGAGAAGGCTGACCAGCAGAGTCTTAAAGAGCCTAACCTGCTCACATTACAACAAAGGTTCTTTTTTTAAAACACAGAATCTTTTAACTCTTAACTCTTTTAATTACACATATCAATTTAATTACACATATACTTCGTGTTACACTAAGTCATCAAATAATTTTATAAATAGAAATTATGCATGTATTGGCAAATAGGCTGCGGTTCTTTAACCAGTTGGAGGATGAACTTCAGTCACACCAGCATGAGGAGCAGTGGCTGAGGGATAAAGGGCAGCAGCTGTCCCAGAGAGATGCAGAGCTAGCAGGAGAGGTGCTGAGGGAGATCAATCTCCTCAAGACCACCTGGGAGGACACCAAGAAACTTATTACAGAAAGGTGACCTGCTCTTTTCATTCACTCTAATCTAATAATACCATATATATTAGTTCTTTCTTAAATTACAGGATATTTCAACCTTCTTATTTCTTACTTTCTAGACAGGAGCAGTGCACTGCCATGATTGAGCTCATGAAGGACTATCAGAGTCTGAAATCCTCTATTAATACAATAGTGGAAAATGCAGAGACTGTAGCTGTCATTAAACTTGGTCTAAAGGACCAGGAAGACACCAGGAGGTCCCTGTCAAAAGTAAGTTTTAAAGCATAATGTTGGTTCTTTAGAACTGCTACCACCTTATAAGAAAATGCATTTCCACTTATCTGAATATAATATTGCAGTGCCTGACCAAATTTTGGCAAACTTCACATTGTAGAAATTGTAGGAAAGTAGAGATGATTAAATTCTCTCTTTGACTACACAAACATGTCATTTATTGTCTTCAATACACACCAGGCAGCTAGCTCAGAATCGCACTGATCAAGGGCACAGTATCACTGTGTGTGTTCTAATTAACACAAAAAGGCACACAATATAACTGTGTGTGTTCTAACCAAGAGAGAAAGGCACATAATGTAACTGAGTGTGTAGAACATGCACCAAACCACTGAATAAAGTGAATTATGCCCATAGAGTTTGATTATGGTGAATTATGTCCATAGAGTCTGCTACAACATCAACAGAACTTATTGGTTTCTTTCTTTCATCAGCATGAAGCAGTTAAGATGGAACTGACAACTAATCAGGGGGAACTGGACCACTTCTCAAGTAAAGCAAAGCAACTGGTGTGTGAATTAAACAGAATTCCTGACTGTCAAACTCAAGTGATAAAGACAGAGATGGAAGCTGTTGTGGACCAGTGGTTAGATGTAAGTGTGTGGCCACACAAATAAAAGCTGTTCCATGTCCTTTAAGTAAAATTGTCTTTTGGTTAGGTCCTTGTAATTTCAAAAACAGCAAATTTCCTTTCTACCTCCAGGTGTCTGAGAGAATTGAGGACAACCTTGAGAAACTTAGAAAGAGTTCCTGCATATGGGAGGATGCTTACCATATCAATGAGAACATTGATAGCTGGTCTAACAGCTGTGTGATGGAACTCACAGACAGCCTCAACAAGTTCAATGACAGCCAAAAGACTGAAAATCGCCTTGCTGAAGTCAAGGCATGTGTTATGGTGGAGACATACAGTGCTTACTTCATATTGTAATCAAGCTGATGGTGTCAGATCTAATGTTTGTCTACATATGCAGGTTGAGGTGAAACAGAAAGAGAAGATGTTAGACACAATACAAGCCAAAGTGTTGGAGCTGAAACAGCTTTGTAATACTAAAGACACCCCCACATCACTGCAGGTATGATTTGTAATACAGGTCCATGAACATTTAGGTCAGCATGAGCGTATGGTTGTATGCATACCTTTAATCTCAAATTCTCTCCAGGTCATAGAGGCTGACCTGCAGAAGAAGATAAACAATGTGCAGGAGTTGTGTGCACAAGCGAAAAACAATCTGAGTGATTTCTGCTCTCAGAAAAAACAGCTAGAGGATTTTCTTTCCAAAATGACGGAATGGCTGGAGACGATGGAGGGTTCTTTGTTGGATACAGCATCTGGATCACCTCCAGAAGAGATCGGCAGAGTAAAGGTACAAAAAAGGTGTAATTCTTCATGTTATCCCATTAAATTTGACAACTGTAGTCAGTAGTAGTATGTAGTAGTACGTAGTAGTATGTAGTAATCAGATTTAAATTGAAGCTGTGTGTCACACTGATATCTTAAAATGTAGTCACTTGTCTTCATATAGCTTACTTTCAATTGGTTGTATATTGTTTTTTTTGTAGGATATACAAAAAGAGCTGCAGAACCAGCAGGCGAGTATAGACTCATCACGAGAGAGCCTGAACACTCTTTGCAGGAAGTACCCTTCTGAAGAGCTGGCTAGCCTTGGGACTTCTTTAACTGATCTCATCAAGAAATATGAAACTGTTAATCAGCTGTGTGTTAAAAGGTTGGGATCAATGCAGCAAGGGTTACAGCAGATCTTTAGTGGTGAGAGTTACTATTCTCTAATTGAAATCAGTGAGCTTTGTTGCTATTAATAGGTACATTATGATATGTTCATATTATTTGTTATCCATTTTCACACTACACTGTCTCTCTTTATCTTATATCTCTTTAGATCTTTTGAAACAGTTTCACACTTGGCTCTCTGGACAAAAGGACATAGTGAGAGAATGCTCAGATTACTCTGGGGACATCAGTGTTGTAGAGCGCAAATTGCAGAAGCTGAAGGTACAGCTCTTTCAAGTCATACATTACATATCACATGTACTAGTGCAAACAATTAGAATACTGTGAAAAAGTTCATTTTTTCATAATTTAATTCAAAAAGGAAAACTTTCATATATTCTATATTCATTACACGTAAAGTGAAATATTTCAAGCCTTTTTTTT
>JAOTRR010000002.1:16717874-16734313 GCA_028570945.1 Gogo arcuatus
CTACTTTGAAGAATCTAAAATATGAAACATATTTTGTTTTTTTTTAACACATTTTTGTTTACCTCATAATTCCATATGTGTTCCATATGTTATTTCATAGTTTTAATGTCTTCGGTATTGTTCTACAATGTAGAAAATAGTCAAAATACAGTAAAACCTATGAATGAGTAGGTGTGTCCATACTTTTGACTGGTACTATACATGTACACTAAGTATTGGTTATTTTGTATGCTGTTGTTAGCTGTGTAGAGCAATGGAAATCATATCAAGAGGCCCGACAGACAGTCATTGATCTGATGAATGAGGCAGAGAAAAAACTGACTGAGTTCTCCACAGCCAAGGCAGCAACTATTCAGGAGGCAGAAGAGAAACTCAAGAGTCATACGGTAGACAGAACCTTTTGAACTAAATCAGTATTCTAAAAATAATGTTTTATTTGTATATAATTTGCATTTTACAAGTATACTTTTTCTGTTCTACAGTCACTGGTGTCCATGGTGAATGGATTCCAGGAGAAGCTGACAGGTCTGGAGGAACAAGCATCTAAGTTGGAGACGATTGGCAGTGATACCAGCAAAGCCACCATTAGCCGCTCTATGACCACAGTATGGCAGCGCTGGACTAGACTGCGAAGCATGGCTCGAGGTCAAGAGAGGGTGCTGGAGGACACAGCTCATGAGTGGAGAACTTTCAGGGAGAAGGTGATCATTTATATGCAGAAAACAGATAGCTACATGCTATATATATATAATGAATAATATATATGAACAGTATGACTGATGTTGCATTTATTGTGTTGTTACTAATTACAAATTACATTGAAGTGTAACCTTTACTATTTCAGATTATTAAAGTAAGGGCTGTAGCAGAAGAGCTAAAGAGTCGTGTTCCTGAATGTTCTGTTGAAAAAGCCTCTAAAGCCACACTTCAGTCCCATCAAGAGCAGCATGAGCTCGTCACTCAGGACCTGGAGCGGGAACTGTCCTCACTCACACTCCTGCGGCAGTATGCCCTCGGCCTGTTGCATGATGTGGAAGTCTCAGTGCCAACCCCTGATATTGACCAACTGCCTAGTCTGAAGGAGATTAAAGCGGTGCAAGATCAGTTTGAGAGGTAGAGGTTTGTTTACCAGTTGATTTAAATATTCAGTTGGTGTGCATTAGCTAACTACTTTATGAATGTGGTTTTTCCCTCTGCCAGTCTGTTACAGAAGTCCAAAACAGGTAGAGCACGTGTCCATCAGGAACTGAAAGATAGAGAGGAAGTGGAGAGAGGGCTAAGCTTGGTGAAAAGCTGGATTCAGGATTCTAGAGAGCTCTTGTTGAATCCCACTGCTGATATGGACATTCTCACACAAGAGCTAGAGGTGCCACATCAGGCACAGATTTCACATTGCACATTTTCTGGGACACATCTTGGATGTACTGTATAAAATTTTCTCTTTTCTAAGGCAATGCACGGAGAACTGATAGTCCATCGTCAGAATGTGGATAAAATTGCAGAGCAACAGCAGAGCAAATACCTGGACTTGTACACTATCCTGCCTTCAGAGATCTCTATGCAGTTAGCCGAGGTTGCTTTGGCCCTGGGATCAATTGAAGATCAGGTACATAAACAGTCTTTTGTAGATTTCTTTATAGCTTGAACAGATGTTTTCATCCTTTACTCTGCCATGGCGTAATTTTTTTGAACTGTTTCACATCATTGTTTAAGGTCCAAGCCAAGGAAAGAGACATTCAGAAGACTAGAGTTATCAAAGAGGAATTCAATTCCAGGATCAATGACATTTCTGAGAAATTGAAAAGTATTTCTACAACACTCAAAGAAAAGGCCACTGATATTGATCAAGCCAAAGAAGAAACTCAAGTAGGATTAAATTGATTTACTGGTCTTTATTCCTGGTAACCATCTTGTTAAGAATTACTGTCATTTGTTATTTCCTTCTCTTTTTTTCTCATGCTTTATATAGGGTTTCTGCGTTGAACTGGAGTGCTGTGATAGAACACTTGCTGAACTGATTGCTGCTGTGCAGGACCTTGGTCGGCGTCATCCACTTCTGTCCAAGCAACTAAGTGATAGCATTGCTAAGTTAGGAGAGATCCACCATCACACTCTCCGTTTAACAGAGTACAGAACAGTCTGGCTAAAGAAGGTAGTGATCAACATTATAAATTGTACAGGTCTTGTGTAAAATGCATGAAATAACTATATTTAAGACAGAAAAGCTATATAGATAAAATAGTTCCCCATTTCGGTATCATCATCCATAGGTAATGACTGAGTCATGATAGATTATTCATAATTTATGCATATCTGTTCATCAGGCTGATGCACATCTAGATGAGTACAATGAGATGCTTGAGTTTATAGTGAAGTGGACAGAGCGAGCTCAAAGCTTAGTTAAGACCAACATCATCTGGAACTCCTCCTCTCACTTGCAGGAGCAGATTAGAATGTACCAGGTACACTACATCACATAAGTAGTGTGCATTTATACACACAAAAACCTTTTATTAATGGATAATTGTTATAATTTCATTAGAGTAATGTATTGTCCCTGGTTGCTGCAGTCTGTGTTGCATGAATCAAGGGAACTCCATGGTGATCTGGAAGCTATGCAGGAGAAGGTGGAACTGTTGTCTGAGTGTCTGCAGGTGGAGGCCATGGGCCAGCAGGTGGCTGAGCTGAGTCGCCACACAGAGGAACTGGAGCAGGCCATCAAGTCACGATTGCAGAGTCTACAGGAAGCTGCTACGGTAGACTGTAGTGACTTTGAATTTCTGTTTGCCTGTTACAATGACACATTTCTGTTACATTTGCACATTTATAGGCAGCTCCAGAATTATTGGTATTCTTTGTAAAGATGTGTTAAAATGATTCTGAATAATATACATATTTTTAGTAAGGTTGTTTATTTCTTACAATAAATTGACTTCAATTAAAGATTAAATTTATATAATATTTTCAGTGGTTGATTAGGCTAATTAACCACAAAGATATTTTTTTATAACCTTTTAACCAAAGGTGTCAGTAATTCTGGAGTTGATGGAATAATTCTGTCCTATCCTATAGCATATTGTTTTAATGCCACTAGTAGCAGAATTACATAGCATTTGCACTAGATCAGCATATGTTCAATTCTGTTCATCAGGACATGGAAAAGTTTGAGAGTGAGGTAAAAGCCTTGCATATGGCTCTGGAGCAGGTCCAGGCAACCCTCACCTCTCCCGAACTAGCCCGCCTGAGTCTCAAAGAACAGCTGACTCAGAGACAGGTAATATTTCTCCCTTTAAGTTCAACTTAAATTAACTTGGCACTGCAGATAATCATACACTCTGAAAAGAATAGTTCAGCAAAAATTTTCCATTCCAAATGTAGTCAATTAGCCAGGACATGTTTGATGTCTGATGTTAGCTTCTTTAGCATTTGAGCTATGAGGGCAACATGGCTAACAAAATAAGTCTGAGGAAGAGTCAAGAGACTCAGAACGTCACTGTTGGTAATTAACTTCTCATTGGGAGCTTATTTTGGTGTGTGGTTCATTTCATTCTTTTAACGTATAACATGGCTAACAAGTAATGGAAATTCAAATTTAAGCAATGAAATATTCTTAATATATGTGTAAAGCTGCGTGTGTATATGATATGTGTATGGTTGTATGTGTAGCTGGGACAGTCTTTATATTAACATTTAAGTTTGAAATCATACTGTTATTATTTGCCTAGCTATTATAATCTTTCTGGTATATCTTGACCTTTAAACTTTGGAAACCTGAGGCCTAGGGGTGTAATGATATGAAGTTTTGCTAAGGAAAAATGTGATTTTGGTTGTACAAACTGGGCTGCCTTCCTAACATTTAATAGTGGCAAGTCTGAATGACATTACGTAAGACCTGGATGCAATTTGAGACATACTGTATATTTTCAGATAGTAATGAGTGTGTCCAAACTTTTGACTGGTACTGTATATTTTGTGAGATAAACTTCTTCCAGTACAGAACTAAAGAGGCAGATGTTGGACATGTGGAAAATCGTATAATTTAGATTTTGCACCACATTGCTTTAAACAGAAATAAGGCATATATCGGGCCTGAAAAGCTACCTAATATGCAAATGTGTTAAACGTAGGGGACGTAATTGTGTATTCTAATGTTTGGTGTTCTTTTGTAGCATCTCTTGTCAGACATGGAAAGCTTTAAGCAGCAGGTGGATGCAGTGCAGGCCTGTCAGAGTGCACTTCGCATGCCAGAGGAGGTGGTGAACAACCTGTCTATCTGTCGCACAGCTCTTAACCTGCAGCAGGAAGCCAGCCAGTTGCAGCACACTGCCATCCAACAATGCAACATTCTTCAGGTATGGGACAATACAGAGGAAATTTATGAATGCTTCAAACTGGCTGTTTGTGTTCTGCTTGCTCAAAAGGTATTTCTTCAAATTTAGACTTGTACATAGAACAAGAATTCATGTGCATTAAATATGCATGTGCTTTGTAATGAACTACACACTTGCATACTCATATTCTTCATATTACCCACAATGGTGGCTTAGTAGAGATTTTGTGATTTTTTACAGTCAGTAGGATATACTCAGCTATATTACAAAAAAGCAAGTCATTTTAGTACTGTAACACCTTTCCTTGACTTTTCAGGTTTTGATTGCAATTATCTAGCCATTATTTTAATATAAGTTTGTTTATTGATCTAGGAGAGCTTCATACTGCAGTTAAAACAAGCTTACATTTTTCAGATAAATGCTGGCTTGATTATGTTCTTAAAGATGTTAGACAGTCCACTGAGTATTTGTATAATATAGAGAATATACTGTAACGATTAAATAGGATCAAATAGAATTTGGGGAGCATTTTTACCTGTAAAAGGAGAAGTATACAGGCTAAGATCTTGGCATAATGGCATTATTATTAACTATATTTCACAACTTCCTATGTCAGGAGGCAGTGGTCCAGTATGAGCAGTATGAGCAAGAAGTACAGCATTTGCAGGGACTGATTGAGGATTCTCACCGAGTCATTCAAGACCGACCTGTTCCCACCAGCAATATCCAGGAGCTACAGAGCCAGATATGCCACCATGAGGTAAGCATATAGTACAACAAGCAGAAAAGCATGACTTAATTTGTACTTTGATTAACCAGAGCTTTTTCCTGTTTGCTAAACAGGAGCTGGCCCAGAAAATCAAAGGATACCAGGAGCAGATTGCATCATTAAACTCTAAGTGTAAGTTGTTAACAGTGAAAGCCAAGCATGCCACCATGCTGGTGACTGTGAGAGATGCAGAAGGTCTGACTGAGGAAGCACAGGAACTAGACAGAACTGCAGAGACACAGTCACAGCCTTCTATGGACATGGTGAGTCCTTTTGTCTTAACTTGTACTGTGGGAAACACACTCTGCAGGGAATAAATGGAACTGTTTATGTTTCTCTTTTTCTTTCTCTAACCATTTTTGCCCTTGGTGGTGTCAGGTAACACCTGGTCACAGTCACACTCACCTGTCTCCTGTCACTGAGGAGTCTGGTGAAGAAGGCACTAACAGTGAGATTTCCACTCCTCTCTGTCGTCCCTTCTCTCCTATCACTAACACCGAGGCTTCACTTAGCATGGTACATTGATTACAGCATGTTTTGTTGCTCATTAGTATCTAACATTGTACCTAGTAGATCTATTATTTACTAATTTATTTACTGCTCATGGTTTCCTCTTGCATTCAGTTGTCCATGGGCCGAGCTACTCTTGTTAGAACTCCTGTACAGGAGCTGTATGATCCGACCCTTGAGTCTGTGGCTAAGCTTGATGATCTTCAGCGTTCATGGGAGACACTGAAAAATGTGGTATGTGATGCATGAGATCAAAAGGTAGATACAGTATATTAAGGCTTTGGACATTTTAATTTACTTTTCATCAATATTGTAGATCAGTGAAAAGCAGAAGACACTTTATGAGGCTCTGGAGAGACAACAGCGATACCAAGGGTCGTTGCAGTCAATTTCAGTGAAGATGGAGTCCATTGAGGCCAGCCTGAATGAGCCTCCTTTGGATGACCTGAGCCCAGGCAGACAGATGATCCTGCATCAGGTAACAGAGTGATGTACTGATGAGTACACTTCCAAATGATTATGGACTGAATATATTTTTTTCAGGAAACTGCTTTATTTTAGATAGAAACTTTTTTATGCATTAAAGGGAGGTCATGTTGCTCCTGCAGTCCCTGTGAAGTGTTCACTTAATCAGTGTGGTACATTTTTGGTATGACTTTTAGAATCTTATTGGAGACATTACCAGGCTTCAGGATGACATAGATGAACTACAATCAAACTTTGCAGAGGATCTGATCTGTGAGACTGTAGACTCTGACACAGTTGAACAGCTAGCCATGCAGTCCACTCTCACTGTGCTGTCTGATCGTATGGCCACCATCCACATGAAAGCTTCTGGAAAACAGCAGCTTTTGGAGGTATACATTTGTTGTTCTGACTATAGTTCAGCGGTTCTTTTTTCATCTTATTGCTTTCACTATCTGTTTTCTGCAATGTAATTAGGCAACATCTGAGATATTGTGCTACATTTAATGATATTCTTGTTTTGTGCTTCAGGAGCGTTTGAGTGACCGTCTTGAGAAGCAGCAGCAAGAGAAGGCCTTACAACTCTGTCTCAGCCAAGTGGATGAGCTTGACCAATGGTTGCTAAGTACACGCAGCATGCTCAGCTCCACCCCTCAGGATTTAGACATGAATGAGCAGCTCTCAGACTGCCAGGTTAGAGTATCATCTATTTGCCACATTCATTACAGTTATGTTTATGGACAGAAATGTGCACTACATGTACATATCTAATAATTCAACAGTCTTTTTATTATGGTTTAAGGAAGTACTAAGTAAACACTAGTATTAGAAGACCTAAGCAGCTGTAGCATGATTGTAAAGCAGATTATGCATATGTCTCAGTATAATTGTCACTGGGGGCTCAAGCAGCTTTCAGGCGATTAGTGGATTCCTGTGCCTTGATTGGTGCTGCATGCAAAGTTGGCCAACCCTAGCTTCATATTCTTGCAGCAAGATACCCTTCATTGGTTAGGTGACGGGGTGGAAGAAACTGTGCCTACATTGTAGGGAGTGGCTGAAGGTTACAAACAAATAGGATCTAACTCAGTTGGACAACACTGTTGATTCCTAGTTGCCTAGTTGTTTACTTGTGACAGCACAAAATTAAACATTTATAGTAAAAACAGTCTGTATTGAGAGAATGGCATGTGGGGGATTAAGAATTATGTGCTGTCCTCTAGTGGATAGGAACCTAGGATGACATTCGGGTATGAGGAATTCCAGGCATCACTAGCTGCATTTCTCAGGCCCTACTCTCTGCAGATTAGAGGGCAAAATCATGTTTGAGCTGGTATCTCTCTTGTTGCTGTTGCAGAACATGCTGTTGGACATTGAAGAGAAGGTGCTCGCTCTCTCTGAGCTCTCCTTGCACAGTGAAGCTCTGCTGCTGGAGGGCCGGCCTGAGACCAGGGATGAAGCTGAGCAGCTAGCCAGGAAACTGCGCACTTTAAAGGGCAGCCTAGTGGAGCTGCAACGGATGCTACAAGACAAACAGATAAATATCCAGGTAAACGTCTAACTCTTTGAAGGTTCCCTGATCATTTTGGTCCTAACATATAGGCAATTAAAGTTATTTAGCACCTGCAAGAAGCATTACATGCATGTTGTCCATGTTTACTGATGCCTCATGAGTAATTAAAATGACTCCTGATGTATCATTTTTTTTATACAATTAAATATCAGATATGGATTGTAATGAATGTAATAATTTCTGCGTTGTTTACTCTTGTTGTATTGTTATGTATATAATAATGTAATGCTATTGTGGATTATTTGGTGAATAGGCAAGGGTGTAAAGCTTTTTTAAGATCATTTCTCTCTGCTGGCATATACACTTAAGATTACATACTCAGCTATGAGCATAGCATTTAATGATTTCCTGACAATGTTCTGTACAGTGAAATCCTGTAATTTCTATCTGTAAATATTTTGGCAGATCTTGAGGTCTTAGTGCTGCCTTTTGCTATTTGTTTATTTGCACTTTTGGACAGCTATTTATTCTTCAGAAACTAATTGTGGTAGAATTGTGGAATTTGATACTATATCATTTTTGTTTTGCAGGGATCACTACAGGAGCAGTCTGACAGTGAGTCAGAGTCCAGTCTCTCTCAGAGTCCTAATGTGCAGGACTGGCTGGCACATGTCCACTCTACACGGAACCAGCACCAACAGGACACCCTGCAGAGACAGAGGGTACACTGAATTTTCTGTTATGATCACACTTTCTCATTAGAAATGACCTAAACAGCAAGTAATTAGATTTCATTTTAAAATAAAATTCAGCATGTTTAGTTTTACTTCTAACTTGAATTGTCTCACAATACAGGTTGCTAGCATCATTACCAATTAAAAAGAAATGTTCTAATAGATATATCTAATTTTCTGTGGAATAAGGAACTTGAGGAGCAGTTGGCTGAGCAGAAAAAGCTTCTGAAATCTGTAGCTAGCCGTGGAGAAGAGATCCTCAACAAGCAGGCTTCACCCAGCAGTGCCAGGTTAGCAAGTCTATCTTTCTCAAAATACCTGTCTTTCACCTTGACCACCAAACTGCAGCTGGTATCTTCATTGTGACAATTATTTTAATGTCTGTGTCTGTTTTGAGTGAGAAAACCTTCCATGCCAAATTACAGTTTTAAATGATAACGTTGCCAGTTCACAGCACATTTTCAGATGTCACACTTACTAAGTATCAGGTATTATTTACTGTTTAATTTAAGCCATTGTTCCATAAAATAGACCATGATTTTCTTCTTCTATGTGAACTGATCAATCTACAGTGTTTGTGAGGTACTCAGTCCAGAACTAGAGAATGAGAGCCAGGCTGCACTGGGACAGAGGAGACAGAGATGGGAGAGCCTGAGAAAAGACTTGACCACCAAACTGCAGCTTCTGCAGAGCACTTTGGAGCAGGATACCAAGCAACCAGTACTGTGATGCTACTTCTTCCAAGATTATAAACGAATATCTATACTGACCTTAGTTCATTTTCAATCACTATAGTACAGTACAACAAAACTGATAGTTGTTATTTTTCCAGTTTTATTCCAGGACTGCTCATGTAAAAACCTCTCCTCCTTACTATAAAAGAGAGGCCCAGGTCAAGGACAAGTCTACACTGAAGTCATTATACAGTGAATTCAGCCAGGCTGTGGAGAATGCTCAGGTGATTTCACTTCCCTAAATGGCAATCATTATATTCACCTTTGGAAATTTGTAAATGTAACTATTGTAACATTTCTTGCTGTTGTATATGCAGTTTACAGGTTCAGCAGAAGAGCAAGGCATGCAGATAGAACAGCAGCTATATTCAGCAGTCACAGCAACCTCCTCTTGGCTAGATGATGTAGAGAACACACTGTTCTCCAGGTCAATACTTCTGACAGAGAATGCAGAGACACAGCTCTCCAACCATGAGGTAAGTGAATTTCCATTTGCTGTGCCAATTTAGTCATTTTTAGCATTATTAATTATTTTGATCACAATTATTCATTAATGGCAAAAGAATATCTTAAACTATCTCAAATATTTACATTTAGTTTTTACAAATAACGCTCGACTTGCATGTCTTTCAGGCTTTAGGGAAAGATGTGGCTGAGGTCACAGCAGAGGTGGGCCACAGCCGAGAACTGCTTGGGAGTGTCGTAGGGTTGCCTGGAGAAAAGCATACCCTGATGAAGGTCACTCTTGACTGTCTGTCTCAGCAACTGGAAACCTTAGACTCAGCAGTGGAGCATCGCTGTGAGAGCATGAGGAGCAGGATGCAGGATCTCACTGCCTTTCAGGTCAAAGCTATCCCAGTCAGAGCTGGTGGTGATCCTACAATATTATGTCCATCATACCAGTAGATGGGATTCATCTCATGTGATATTATCTCTTTCATTCTTCACAGACTGAACTGGAGCTTCTCTTCTCTGACATAAATGAGAGCAAGTTTCATATTCTACAGAAGCTAGCAGGGATCCTCGACTGCCCACCAGATAAACAGCTAGAGGTACAAAAAAGCTTTCTTGTTCATTCCATTGATAAATGACTGTCATTAGATTGTTATTTCCTTTTAAATTCCTTATGTGATATTTTCCTTAACAGACAATTGCTGAGGTAGAAGAGTCCCTTAGAGAGTTAGAGCATAAAATTACAGATTTAAAAACCAGAGGAGCAGTTCTGCAGCCAGATCAGATTTCTAACAATGAACTGATGAAGCTCCAGGTACACACTCACTCATCGAACTATATGAAATTAGAAAAGGATGTATATTTTGTGGAAATATAGACTTTTCAGAGCAGCAATTCCTGTGTATGTTATATTTTATAGGACACTTATGAAGAGCTACTGATGACGGTGGGATCTCGTCGGAGTGGGCTGAACCAGAGCATGGCTCTGAAGAGCCAATATGAGCGAGCATTACAAGACCTGGTGGATCTGGTGGATACTGCTCAGGACAAGATGGCTGCTGACCAGAAGATAATTGCTGGCTCAGTAGAAGAAGTCCAGAGTCTGTTAGACAAACACAAGGCAAGCTATGTTTTAACAGAAAGAATTGTTCAAATGCTGTGATACAAGTAGGACGTATGGCAGTAAAGACAGCCATAAATGATGTGTGTAATATCTTGCTGTTTTAGGAGTTCTTCCAAGGGCTGGAGTGGCATATGGTCTTAACTGAGACTTTCTACAAGAAAATAAGTGCCTTTGTCCTGCCACAAGAGAGCCAAGCTCTAGAGGATACTTTGGCCCAAGCGCAGGAGGTTCTAAAGCAGGCTCACAAGAAAGGGGTGGAACTGGAGTACATCCTGGAGGTGAGTTATAGTCTTTATAAATGTAATTAGTAGTAAGTTGAATTAATTGTTTTCATTCCTAATGTGTTTGTCTCTTAGTACATTCTTGCTTGCCTGTTTCATGTGTGTTTGTGTATATGTGTTTACAGACATGGAACCGTATGGTCCTGGACCATCAATGTCTGAATAGGCATCTGGAGGCAGTGGAGGGCCGCATGCCTGCTGTTCCACTGTTGGAGGAGACAGAGGAGAGGTTAACTGAAAGAATAGCACTGTATCAGGTATATCAGCATTACTTTTTCTCTACATCCCATACATAAGTCACAGCTATTTTCTATGCTCATGCAGGCTTTTTGACACCATATAACTGAAACATATGAAGGTTCTGTATATAATTTGGCATTATTTATGGCTTGGTGGTACTGCACATAACACTAAAGTCTCATGGCTCCAGGGTCTCTAGTTTGATCCTGAGCTCTGGGTTCTGTCTGTGAGAAGTTCTCCATGTGTGAGTTTCCTCTGGGTTCTCTGATTTCCTACCATGTCCCAAAAACATGCCAGTGGGAGAATTAATTATATTAAATTGCCCCAGGTGTGAATGAGTGTGTGAATTTGTGTGTGTGTATGGTGCTCTGTGATAGACTGGTGTTGTTACCTCCAGAGTATATTCCAGCCTTGTGCCCAGAGTTCCTGGTATAAGTTCTGAATCTACTGGGATCCTGACCAGGATAAAGTGGTTACTGAAGTTGAATGAATAAATAAATGAATGAATATGCATAATTTAGGGTAATTATATCTAATCCTATCTACCCAGGGCCTGAAGTCCATTCTGGCAGAGCACCAGCACAAGCTTCATCAGGTACTAGAGGAGGGCAAGTCCCTACTGCAGTCTGTGGCCTGCCACACTCTGGAGAACCAACTTACTCTGCTGGGGGAGCACTGGCTGAGCAACACCATCAATGTCAATAAAGAACTGCAGCGTCTGGAGTCTATCCTCAGACACTGGAATAGGTCTAGTCCCACATAACCATTTATTCTGACCTTAATGAAAAACTCACTATTTTAAAGTGCAAACAATATATGGTGACTGTTTTTCTCAGATATCAGAGTGAATCTGCTGAGCTAAACGAGTGGCTACAGGATGCTTTGGAACGTCTGGAATTCTGGAACAATCAGTCAGTAACTGTGCCTGAAGAGCTGGAGACAGTTAGAGACCACCTGTCAGCTTTCCTGGTTAGTACCAATTTAGTTCGAACCAACATGTAAGCACAGTCAGTTGTTCCAAAGGTCTTTAAAAAGTAACCTGTCTAATGGTGAGCCTCTAAATACACAGTAATCCTGCACTCCTAAAGTACATCAGTTTGTCTGTTGGCCTAGATATTTTGTGAAGGTTGTGAAACATGCTTTTTCCTTTCAGGAATTCAGTAAGGAAGTTGAGGCTCACTCCAGTTTGAAAGCCTCAGTATTCAATGAAGGTAACCAGCTGCTGAGGCTGAAAAAGGCAGACACAGGCATTCTCAGGGCAGAGTTAGCCCGTGTGGAGGCCCAGTGGGCTGAGCTGCTCACTCGTATCCCTGTTGTGCAAGAGAAACTCCACCAGGTAATATGCTGCACCACCATATGTCACTTGCTAAACTGGGTGATCATTACTGCCAAGTAGGATTAGGATAGTCAGGATTCAGTGGAGTCTTTCTATTCTATTAAGTAAGAGTAATTTCCTGGTTAGTTATGTTGTTCTCCTGCACTAATGGCTGACAAAAATGCTTGCTTCCTGTCCCAGTCCCAAATGGACAAGTTAGCTTCATGCCATGCCATCACTGAACTGGTAAACTGGATCGCACTAATGGAGAGAGTGATGGAGGAGGATGAAGAAAACCTTAAAGAAGCTGTGGGGTCAAAGGTTATCCAGGAGTACTTGCAGCGCTATAAGGTAGGTTCAGCTTAGGAAAGAATAAGTTCACAACAAAAATATGAATTTACTGTGTCCTTTTATTCACTGAATGATGTGCTGCCATCTTTAAGTAGAATTTTGATTCTTTTCTGTTGTATTGTGCTATCAGTGTCTTGTATTTGTATTATCATTTTTATAAGTGCTGTTTTTGCATGTTAATACCTGCACCACAACAAATTCCCATTCTTCACACACTTGGCAATAATAGTAATTCTGATTTTGTGTCTTACTGATGAAAGTAATATCATAACTATCCATTTTCTTCCCATCTGTAGGGTTTTCGTGTAGACGTGAACTGTAAGCAGTTAACTGTGGACTTTGTGAACCAGTCAGTGCTGCACATCAGTGGGCAGGATGTGGAGAGTAAGCGCAGTGATAAAACAGACTTTGCTGAGAGGTTGGGAGCCATGAACCGTTGCTGGCAAATCCTACAGGCTCGCATCACAGAGAGGGTGAGATTCATGCTTTTTTCTAATGTTCTGTAAATTAGAGAATGAGTTAATTGACCTATTGATGTGTAAGGTGTGTTTATTCAGGTCCAGTACTTGGAAGGCTTGCTGCAGTCCTGGCTAGATTATGAAAGCAATGTGGAGTGCCTTAAAACCTGGCTTTGTGCTCAGGAGGAGCGACTCAAGAGGAAACACAAGATTGAGGATCTCTCCTCGGTGCAAAATGCTCTCAGAGACTGCCAGGTAAAACCAGACTGTAATGTTGTATATCATGCGCTTCTCAACCTTGTATAGTTTAATTTTTTTTCAGTGCCAACACACCTGATCCACCTGTTCAGTTCATTACTCATGACTTCATGTGTTAGCTCATGAATTGCATCTCTCTTTTTCTTTAATTCACATACATGCACACAGGAGATGGAACTGATGGTTAAGGAGAAGGAGAGGGAGGTGGAGAGAGTAGAAGAGCAGGCCTGCGCTCTTGTCCAGAACAAAACAGATGAAGCCTGTGCTGTTGTCATGGAAACTCTCCAGGCACTGAATCACACTTGGGCCAATCTTGACCATTTAGTATGTTAATTTTCTGATTTTTATATGTAAAATGTTATAAGCATGTTTATGAGCTATATGTATATGTGTAATTAGAGTAAAACTAGCAAGTGTGCTTCACAGATCGGACAGCTGAAGATCAGCCTGAAGTTAGTATCTGATCAATGGAGTCAGTACAGGGAGGCAGCTGAAGAGATTAACAGCTACCTGACAGAGGGGAGGTACTCTGTGTCTCGCTTTAGACTGCTCACTGGTTCTCTGGATGCTGTACAGCTCCAGGTGGACAGTCTGCAGGTAGGACTGCTCTCAACTCCTCCAGACAATTTTAATGTGCAAATGTATGTAAAGAAAAAGTGAAGTTGAATGCACATTAGACAGAATGAAAAAAATACGTTGAGATCTCTTTTACCCATTTATCAGAATCTGCAAGAAGAGCTGGAGAATCAGGAAAGCAGTCTGAGGAAGTTTGGAGCTATTACACATCAACTACTAAAGGAGTGCCACCCATCTGTGTGTGACTCTCTGAACAACACCCTTAAAGACGTCAATGCCAGGTGGAGCAGCCTGGTAGAAGAGATAGTGGAACGTTTGAAAAGCAGTAAAGCATTGCTACAGCTGTGGCAGAGCTATAGGGACCTGTACGAGCAGAGCAATGGTAGCATCCAGAGCCTGGAGGACAAAGCAGAACAGCTCTTGAGGATAGCAAACAAAAAAGATATCTCAGAGGAGGAGGTGTCTACCTGGATTCAAGAATGTACTGTACGTGAGACAGTTTCTCTGCTATTGGTGTGAACATTTCTTTGCTATTTTCTCATAAAGGTAGGGTCAGTGATTTTTTTAAAGTTATCTAATATGTGTGCTTAGATGAGAAACTCCGCATTTCTGTGGTTGTCCCAAAAATGATATGGACCAGCAATATACAATAGGATGAGATGACACTACTTACTTACCTTACTTCCTCCAAAATCATGGTCCATACTGTTCAGTTTGCTAAAGAAGAAACTGTTTCCCCAAGTTGTAACTTGCTACTGCTTTTTAAAAACATATGCAGCCCCCTCTGAAAATATTGGTACAGCAAGGTCAATACTTTTGTTTTTGCTATGGGATATGCAACCAAATATTAAGTGCTATGCAAGACTGTCTGTTCCAATACTTTTGCTCACCTAAAGGTTGGGTGGTCTGCCACCAGAGGTGCCATGTTCTAAACACATCTGAATGTAAATATCAGGAACTGAAAGCTGAAATTCGGATTTATCATCTCATATTTGTTGTTTGATGTCAAACCCAAATGCCTTCAGTGTATAGCAAAAACAAAAGAACTGGCTTTGCTGTTCCAATACTTTTGGAGGGAATTGTGGGTGGAAGCTATGTACAGTGTGTGTGTGTGTGTGTGTATATATATATATATATATATATATGATATTACGATTTATTAACAATCTCCAATATGTTATGTATGTTTAAATGTATTCATTAATGCTAATTCATTCCATGTGCTGTATCTCTGTGGTTACTTTCATCAGGAGTTGCTGCGATCTCAGGCACCAGTGAAAGCCTCTCTGCAGGTTTTGCTGGAGC
The DNA here is from genome assembly GCA_028570945.1 of Gogo arcuatus. NCBI lineage: Eukaryota > Metazoa > Chordata > Actinopteri > Siluriformes > Anchariidae > Gogo > Gogo arcuatus. The sequence continues at coordinate 16,733,288 of JAOTRR010000002.1, forward strand.
TAGGTGAACAGCTCAAACAGCAAGTGGACACCTCAGCTGCAGCCTCCATCCAGTCAGACCACCAATTCCTTTCCCAGCGTCTTAGCTCCATGGATCAAACTCTAACCCGTCAACAGGCTACCCTGCAGGTTCAATCTCTATTGCTGGATTTTGGAAAAATAACAGGATATGTGGGTGTGCATTTTTTGTAAAGACAGCTCTTTGTAAATTACAGGCAGGAATGCAGGACTATGAGACCTTCAATGAACAGCTAGGCATTCTCGGCCGGTGGACAGTTGAAGCTGAGGAGGTTCTAAAGGGTCAAGACCCCAATGGCTCCTGTGACCAGTTAGTCATCCAGGGCCGCATGGAAGAGCTCAAAAAACAGATGCTGAAGTTCAGCAGCATGGCACCAAACCTGGAACGTCTTAATGAACTGGCCTACAGGCTGCCCCTCAGTGACTCAGAGATTAAACGCATGCAGAACTTGAACAGGAACTGGGTCACCATATCAGCCCAGACCACTGAGAGATTCAGGTTTGCTTGCTGTAGCATGTTACAGTATTGCACTAGAATACACAATTATTGTTTTATGTGAAGGATATAAAAGCATGCTGTCACAGTAATATTTGTTATATCTCTTATTGCTAATGCTTTCTTACCTTGACCCTGAGAAGGAAGGATGTATATTTTAGCATTGATTGGCTATCTAAATATATGTATATTTTTCTACAGTAAACTGCAGGCCACCCTGCTGCAGCAGCAGACATTTCTGGAGAAGTGTGAGACGTGGATGGAGTTCTTGGTGCAGACGGAAGAGAAGCTGGCTGTGGAGATCTCAGGAAACTTCCAGAACTTAATGGAGCAACAGAAAACTCATGAGGTAAGTCATCCATATTGGTAAAGAACGTCTGATCATACCCTAATTTATGTACACATTGTATTTGTATAATCACCATTCACTTATGAACACCTGTAGCTGTGCTCATTTGTTCAATCAGCCAATCATGTGGCAGCAGCACAATGCATAAAATCATGCAGATACAG
>JAOTRR010000002.1:16740761-16755116 GCA_028570945.1 Gogo arcuatus
GGACCTACACAATATTAGGCAGGTGGTTTTAATGTTATAGCTGATCGGTGTATAATTTGACCTTTCACTATTGACTGTTTCCACTGGATGAGATTTTAGCATGGTGTAAGTCCTGTGTATTTGCAGTTCACAGATGATGAGCATGATATTTCCTACTCGGATCGGGAATATGATTTAGACGAGCCAGGTGATGTGTCCAGCCTTCCATGGAGTGAACGTCTAGGTGATAGTCAACTCTCTCCAGTACCCTCCTCAAGCCAATCTGCCTCCCTGGCTGCCCCACTTCGGGCTGAGCAGTCAGGCCGAGACACTCCAGCTAGTGTTGACTCTATCCCCCTAGAATGGGACCATGACTATGATCTGAGTCGTGGCCTAGAGAGCGCCACCAGATCCTCAGAGCAAGGAGAGGAGGGCAAGGATGGAGCATATCTTCAGGGATCAGAATCTGCACTCTCAGGTCAGTATGTACATCTGCATCAGCCTCTGGGAAATAGCATAAAGGTCTGTAAACAAGAGTATTTAAAATACATCACGATTGCATAGTGTTATGTTTAAAATACAAGAACTGACCTGACAGTTGTAGTGCTTCATAATTAGCATACCTAAGTAGTAATAGAACAGCCCCATGCTCTTCCCAAGCATAATCTGACATCTGAATCTGTTTTAAACTGTTACATTGAGCAGTAATACCTGTACTGGTAAATTTGCAACATTATGTATGTCAAATCGTTGAAACCATCTATCAGTAATTTCCTATAGTCAAATTTAAGACCTACTGTCGAAACTCTGCTGTATGCATTGTATATGTCTCTTTCCAGATGTAGTGATCCCAGAGAGCCCAGAGGCATATGTAAAACTAACAGAGAAAACACTGAGATCCATCTCTGGTAGGCAACAGATGCCACACCATGCTTCCATGCTGGGGCACATAACTCAGTATGAGAGATTTACTCACAGCCTGCTGCTTGGGACTTTTGATTATTTTCAGTTTCTACTCACAAACCCAATCACAACACAGCCATCAGACAGCTGCCATTAGCTGCAGTACCTTCTAACCTCCTTTTCCTTATTTTATTGTGGGTTAATTGTCCGTTTAACCTACTGCACCTAGAATTAAAACATGTGATTAATGCTTTTTGTGTTTGCTGAAGGTGTTTTTCTTTTCATTTGTGTATATTTCCTAAACACTTGGGTATTATTCACAATCCCTAACAACTGCAACTTAACATTTATGAACATATAGCAAATCATTCAAGCTCAGTAAAACTAAATATATGGATATACAATTTATTTATAAAATAATGCTAATAATGGTTGTAGAGAGTTATGAACAATGCCCATAAACTCATTTTGGTCCAAACCCAGTACAACTTGAATGTGTTTTTGGTGGAGATTAGCTGTAAATGACAGGTATATCACAAAGCATGGCATACAGCAGTGATAGTTTTCATCTATGGTTTGGCTTCAGCTGTCATCCCAGTGCATGCTCAGATACCTTTTGAACTTTGATGGTAACTGCTTTGTGCATCTGCAGGGGAGGCTGCCTCTCTTGAGACTCATTTCCGGCAGCTTGCAAAGGCCCTTGACACCAGCCACTTCCACCTCCAGCAGACCGAGAACATCATCCGCAGCCGCACACCTACTGGCCCTGAGCTGGATGCCTCCTACATGGGCTATGTGAGTCCTCTAGAGACATGGGTTCACTAGTAGCTGAAGTAGAGTCTAATGGATGGAGCTACAGCGAAATGATTGCAGTATAAAATGACTTACATTACTGAGTGGCTTTGGCAGGTGTTACTAATACCTCATGTAAACTTTGCTCTGCATTCTTTGATTGAAGTGTTCTCTCTGGCTTTGGCAGATGCGGTTGCTTGGGGAGTGTCGTGACAGTATTGACACAGTGAAGAGGGTTGGCTGTGAGCTGAAGGAGGAAGAACACAAGCTGGCAGGGTTTGTGAACCCCAGCAGCTCAGAATCACAGACCTCTGGTACTCATACTCAAGTCTCACTCTGTGTCAGGAAATATGAAATTATTTAACATCTAACTGTTTGTTCTGCAGTGTGATATAGTCTACATGTATTTGCTGGATCACATATTTATATACTGTACGTACATTTATTACTCAGTGGTTTATACCATACTGTTCCTCTCTGCCTCTGCCCTGTAGGGGTAATTGAGCGCTGGGAACTGCTGCAGGCACAGGCTCTCAGTAAAGAGTTACGCATGAAGCAGAACCTGCAGCAGTGGCAACAATTTAAATCAGACCTTAACAGCATATGGATCTGGTTGGACCAGGCTGAAGAGGAGCTGGAGCAGCAGCAGCAGAGGCTGGATGCTAGCACTGATATCCACACCATTGAGCTGCGCATCAAGAAACTCAAGGTCAGCCATCCCAAATTGCCCAAACTGCCTGCATTTAAACTGTGGTCCATGTTACATTTCTCTCTCTTATATTCCAGGATTTCTTCAATAATAGTCTCACTTTACTCTCCAGGAACTACAGAAGGCTGTGGACAAGCGGAAGGCCATAGTGCTGTCCATAAATCTGTGCAGTTCTGAGTTTGTACAGTCAGACAGTGAGGATTCTCAAGAGCTGCAGGGCCGACTAAAGGAAATGAATAACCGATGGGAGCGGCTAACCTGCTCTCTAGACGAATGGAGGAGCTCTCTCCAAGATGCACTAATGCAGTGCCAGGCAAGTCTGCCAACTCCTAATAAACAATTAACCACTCTGTCATGCCATTTAAAAATGGGGGTTAGTAGGTATGATTTAGTCATTTTGTAGGTGTCTCATTCTATCAATGAAATGTTAACAGTAGACCATAAACCTTTGTCCTGCAGGACTTCCATGAAATGAGTCATGGTCTTTTACTGTGGCTAGAGAATATTGACCGTAGGAGAAATGAGATTGTCCCCATCGATCACAGTCAGGACACTGACATTCTGCACGAACATCATAAAACCCTCTCGGTACAGCATAGTTTATCAATATTTGAGTGCCCAGTATGTACTTTTGTAAACCTATAACTAGTAGTGAATCTCATTTTGCTTGGTCTTACTAGCAAATCCGTCGGGAACTGCTCGACTCTCAGCTGAAGGTGGCGTCGTTGCAGGACATGTCTCTGCAGCTGTTGGTCCACTCAGAGGGCAGTGAGTGCCTGGAAGCCAAGGAGAAGGTGCATGTCATTGGCAACCGCCTCAAGATGCTATTGAAAGAGGTGACACGAGACATCAGAGAGCTGGATAAAACTCTGGACATCACCAGCAATCAACAGGTCAGTACATCAGTTAGACTAGTGAAATATGGAATAAAACAGTACCTTCATGTTGGAGTGTTTTCATAATGAACCTATTACTACCAATTGCTGCTCAAAGTTAACGTGTTTTTGTTTTATATGTGTACTCAGCTGCTGTGCAAGTTAATTTGGAATTTATCCCTTAGTAAACCATTTATAAAGCTATTATCTCAGTATTGTGCTTGGCTACTGGAATTTTAATACAGACTAGCAGCTGTCTTCCAAAAGGCTGATTTTGTTGCTCAGTTTTTTAATCAAGGTTTAGGTAGAAATTGGTCACCATAAATTGATTAGTTTCCCCATATATTTTCTTTCTGTCAGGATCTGTCATCTTGGTCATCTGCTGATGAACTGGACACATCTGGTTCCATGAGTCCTGTGTCTGGACGAAGCACTCCCAGTCGCCACCGATCGGTAACAAACCATCCTAATATTCTGTGAGGCTATGCAAGGATGAAAGTAATTATCACGTTAAGGCAATAGATTTTTATTTGTGTCCCTGATGTCCCTAGAACGTTGCCACTAGACACGATTGACACCTCAATATATTTGTGCAGTATCAGTGTCCCTCCAGATTCAGACCCTGCCCTCTTCCTTCACATCTAAACCAATTCAGAACTTAAGATGTGATTCTGTTTTTACAACCCCATGTTCTGCCTTGTTTAGTTCTTCCAACACATTTCCTTGTATTCATGGACCTTCTATACTCCCATGTAGTAACTCTCAAAGAACACTGGTTCAGTAATATTAAGACACAAAGTTGTAGTTCTATACAATATATGAAACACATTTCAAATCAGAATTATACATAAAAGTACCAGTATTTCATATATCTTTGAGTATTTTGGGGTTTTTTGCTATAATGTGTTTTGATGAACCAGTTTCTTTGCTTTCAGAGAATTCCTGTCACCCTCTCATTTGAGTTTCTGGTTTTCTTTTGGGTTTCTTTCATCAGTAGCTTTGTCTTTATTTGCCTGGACTGAAACATTCTTTCTTTCTTTTACCCCCCTGGTTCATTGCAAACAGAAACGGGGCAAAAGTAGTCTGTCACAGCCTGGACCCTCTGTGAGCAGTCCACACCACAGGTACCTGTCTCCTGGTTTCTAGAACACCTGGAAGATAATGGAAATCAACCCATGACCTTACTGTAGACATTGTCATCTGCTGGGTTGATCTCAACATTTATTAACCTTGTGCCTGTGACTAATGCCAGGCCAGTCAGATGACCTTTATTTATTTAAGTGCCATTGCAGAACTTAGCTAAAGGCTCATGTCAGTGGATTCCATCACCTTCTGTGTTTCTAGACACTGCTTAGGGTAGGAGTCTTAGACAGATAACATACAGGAGGACATGCACCAGAGAAATATACTGTACTATTTAATATGTTTCTTCCAGTACCATCTCAATGCTGTATTTTTCTGCTTATAATCTGTGGCTGAAAAATAGTACTGCTGCTGAGCAATTTGCTGCTGAGCAATTTTTTCATCATCCTTGTAGCCAGGAAGTGTCTGCAATGAACAAAGTCTTGGCAGCAGCCTATCTTATTCTTTTCCTCTCTTTCTTGTGTCTCACATCTTCTCAATAACTAATCCACCATTTTCTTCCCCTTCCTATCTGCCATTTGTGGTTTTATTCTCCCAGTTCTCCATTTGTAGAGTATAGCTTGGCACGTTGGGACATTATAAGCGTTACCAAGTGACGAAGTCATTACAGTGTAGTATATAGGCTCAGTGACCCCGGCACCTCAAACGCTGCTCTTGCAAAGGGCTATTATGAGTCAAATTAAAAATGTAGATATATAAATTATACAAACTACATATATCAAGACTTTTCTTTGAACTGTATACCATAAAAAGTGAAGCCTCTACATTAATACTGTGTTCAAAATTTTGATATTAGATAACATTTTCTTTAGTACCTGCAATTAGATTTTGAATTATGTATTTAGGATTTCTAACATGATTGTAATACTACTAGCTTTAATCTGATACTGTATGGTGTAAATTCTTGGAGTGAACGCTGATATTCCAAAAGAAACCTACATGTGGCACTGCAGCTGCTTTCCCAGAACAAATGCTGGACAGCAGTCTTTCTTCTTGGTATGCATTGTAGTAGCTCTAACAATAACAGAATATGAAAGACAAACGCTTTTAAAATAACCTTTTTGTTGCTAAATATAAGCAAAGCCTTGCATTATCTTCAGACTTATGCTGTCTTTGTCTGGCTTGAGCAGCTAAACCTGTCTGAAATTGTGGTGATGTTATTTGGTGATATAGAAAGACAGTAAGATAGTCTAACTCAAGGTGCATGATATTTAATCTGGCAAGTATATGTAAATGCAGAGGAAATCCCTGAAAAACACAGGGTATGATGTATATATTTTACACAGCAGTCCACTTGGATCTTAGTAGCAAAGAAGTAGCAATGTGCTACAGTTAGCCCAGCTTATATAATAAATGTTGCATTTGAATGTGTCTGCCTGATCTGTTGTGTCCCTTGTGCGAGCAGGTCTCTCAGCGTCGCTGGATCCGATTCCTCCCATTCTGAGAAGAAGGAATTGCCCTCCTGGTGTAGAACTTTCCTCCAACGAGTCCTTTGGGCCTCACTGCCTGTGCAGCTGCTATTGCTGCTATTGGTGGCCTTGGCCTGTCTGGTGCCTATGTCTGAGGAGGACTACAGTTGCTCCCAGTCTAACAACTTCGCCCACTCCTTCCATCCTATGCTCAGCTACACAAATGGGCCTCCACCTATGTGAGCTTGGTTTTTACATTAGACACTCTTCAGTTCTGAGTTCTCAAAAGATTTTACTCTGACTGGGACCATTAGATTAGCATCCAAAGCTGATCATGTTTGTGTCTTTGTATAGCTAAATAGAGCTGCTGAGTTTACTTGTGTGTTGTGTGGACTTTGGAATAAAATCTCTTTGCACTGAAAATTAATAAGCTGAGGGACAGGTGGTTGCTTGTGGTACAGATAGTTCTTCCAAATTTCAAAAGGGTAAATATATACACAAAGTATTTTGACTGGATAGCACTGGATTTTAAATGGAAATACTGAATACTGAAGGTATATATTGCAATCTACTAAGGCCTATTATTTTAGTTTTGTTTGTTTAATCATGGTAAATATTGACATTTGATTTAATGCAAAGAATATAAACTGCATTCCTTATAACAGATGAGTTGTAAAACATTTTAAAGAGCTATATATGGGAACTATTTTTATATGTATTTTTGGCATGTAATCTTTTTGCTTTTAAAATTGTTTGATTTATTGGCTTTGTCATTGTTCAATACTGATCTTAATTATAACTAACTTACTGTAATAATCAAGTTGTCATGAATATACAGTATTCTGTGAAAAATCACTAATAATATATTGATCTATAGCTGTATGTACAGTTTGCTCAGACCTAAGAAGAATTTGTGTTAAAAATACAGACGGTATACACATAATATGGATTTGTGAGTGGATTTTTGTAATAATCCAACAACATACAACTAAAAATTAAACTATATTAAGAGTTCCCTTGTTACACATGGCCAGAGTACAATACTCAATTAGTTTTTACCTATAAAACAAAGATGTCATTTGTGCCATGTACAATATGCAAATATCACAATGGAAGAATAATCTTCTATTAAAATTATCTGAATCAGTAGAACAATATTTTAATTTATTCATTCACAACGTGCACCACATTTAACCTGGTTAATTACAAGTGTTCTTAAATTATACCTACTGAAGTGTTTGGTAAACACTATATATGATTGCTGCATTGCTGCTCAGGTTGTAGTTGTAGTGGACAATGTAGACTGCTCTGGAACTTCAGGCCCTGGAGAGCCTGTTGTAATGATAGAGCATGTAGGGGCATCTGGCATCAGCGCTATGTGGTGCTGATGATGTGGAACTACACATTGGTTGGCCAGGGGAAAGTGATGACCTGAATGAATAAGAACCTCCAGCCTCTTGATAATCTCACAGCTGGGAATGGAGGCTGGCATGTTCATCCCTAACATCTGAGCAACGACAGTACAGAAATCCAGCAGCTGTAACACAAAACAAGGTAAGTGAGATCATTTAATAAAAAGACAAGATGGGATACATCTGAGTTCATAAGAATGCAGACTCATTCAGACTGTATGAGTAATAGTTACTATTCACTACCTTCTTCTCTCTGTGGGCGAGCTCTGCCAAGGCACTGGCCTGGCTGTGGAGCAGTCTCTGTGCTTGCTGTAGTTCATCTCTGGTTCTGTGCTCTTCATTGTGGAGCTCTGTCTTTGCTGTTGCAAGTCTCTTCTCCACTTTCGCCTTGTTCTTCTCCAATTTTCCCAGACTCTTAGTTTGATCTTCAATGGTTCTGTTCTGTTCCATCACTCTGATCTTATTGCACCAGACAAAGCAATGCCTAAGGTACTGTAAGATGTTTCCCCATTTCCTCTTTAATTTAGTCTTGGCCAATTCCCACCCACCAGTCAGGACTCCCATACGACAGCTACCAACCTAAGAGGGTGACGTTTATCACATGCTTCCTCCGAGACACGTGAAGCCAGCCAACCACATCTTTTCGAACTGCTGCTTATGCTGCATCACAGGGCAGTGTAAGACACTTGGAGGAAAGTGCTATCTACCCTCTTCTGCATACATGAGCTCATAGACACCCATGATTGGCTAGGGTCAGTGTGACTGACACAGGAGGTAGTATGACACCCCACTCTCCCAGAGACAATGGTCAATTTTGCTCTTTTGGGCTGTGTTCCAATAGTCTTTTTTGCTTAGGAACATTCCTGAGTGAAATGACCCGGAAGTATCTAAGTCGCAGCCATGATAACAGCTGTTCGAATTCTCTAAATGCTAAGGAAAGGTGCTTTAATGCTTCATTTCCTACCTTCTTTAGCATAGGGTACACTGGCCCATCATTTATGAAAGGAAAGGAGATAATGCCATCCCACAACTTGTTGCAGCAGCAACATTTAAAGCGACAGTTTCAAGGAAACAAATAATTATATAAATAATTAAATATTAAATAATTAATCATAAAATAATTGGGATTCATGTCAGTAAATATGAATGGACAGGAAGGTGAATGTGAGCAACCATTCTCAATGTGACAATCATTTTGTTTCAGTTTTGTGACTGGTAGCCTATATTCCTTTTTTATTTCAATTCCAACTTTGGTAATGAAATAATATTTTTCACTGTGTTGTCCGTGTTTATATAGACTGCATGAAACAACACATTAAGAATGCACAGGGCGAAGATGCACTTTTTGTAGCGCATCTTCGGAACATTGTAGTTTCACACAGCAGACCCACATCAATAACATCCACCGTTGCATAATTGCATAGCCTAGTGCAAGTGCAGTTGGATTCTCTTAGCACCGCAGTTGTCTTTCCTACGTCCTTATGAATTCTCCTTCACATCTTTCCTTGACCTCATGACGTTTTCCATCGAGGTCAAGGAAAGTGGCTAGGAAAGGACATAGGATGGACTATTGGAACCCAGCCAAGGACTCCAAGCCATGAGTCCTTGCACTGTTGCATTGGTGGGATTAGAACTCGCAATTTTTAGATGATAGGGCGAATGCTGCTGCACCACTTGGAAACCCTACTGTAAGATTTTTTAAAAATGTTTATAGAAGTTAGTATTGAAATTGTGGCAAAGTATAACTGAGTCTCTTAACTTTATTTGGCACTTATGTTCAACCTTAAATTGTGTAGCACAGCAGTATGTCCATTACTATATACACATTTTTCATTCATAGTAATTGATATCCATTTAAACATGGTTAAGGCACTCTGCCTCTTGTTGGCATGTAAGCCAGAGCTCTCTTCCCCTCTACCTTCAGCTCATTGGTGTGAGAGAGCTGGGCCTTCAGGTCAGTGGTGGACAGCCGCATGGCATTAAGCTCAGCCTGAAGTCGCTCCACCTTCTTCTGCAGCTTCCTGCTGGCTAGTGTAGCATCATCCCTCTCTACGGCCAATGCTGAACGACTTCTCTTCTCTTCATCCAGCTGGGCCACCTTCCTTCGTAGAAGATCCATGTGCAGGTCCTTACTCTCTGAGCGCTGCTTCTGATCCTTCAACTGCACCCAAAACAGCAGAGCTTAGAACAGTAATAAAGACTGTGTCAAATTAGACAAATCAATGGAGGACCCTTTATGGCTCATGGGTCTGTAAGATATACACAGATCAGCCATAACATTAAAACCACCTGCCTAAGATTGTGTAGGTCCCCCTTGTGTCGCCAAAATAGCTCTGACCCATCGAGGCATGGACTCAACAAGATCTCTGAAGATGTGCTGTGGTATCTGGCACCAAGACAGCAACAGCATTCCTGAACAATTTTTGCAGTGTGGCAGGATGCATTATTCTGCTGAAGGAGGCCACTGCCATTAGGAAATACTGTTGCCATGAAGTGGTGTACTTGGCCTGGAACAATGTTTAGATAGGTGGTACGTGACAAAGCAACATACACATGAATGCCAGGACCCAAGGATTCCCAGCAGAACATTGCCCACAGTATCACACTGCCTCCACTGGCTTGCCTTCTTCCTGGTGCCATCTCTTCCCCAGGTAAGTCATGCGCGTGCACACACACACACACACACACACAGCCGTCCATGTGATGTAAAAGAAAACGTGATTCGTCAGACCAGGCCACCTTCTTCCATTGCATCATGGTCCAGTTCTGATGCTCATGTGCCCATTGTAGGTGCTTTCGGGGGAAGGGTGCATGGGCACTCTGAATGGTCTGGGGCTACGCAGCCCTATATGCAGCAAGCTGTGATGCACTGTGTGCTCTGACACTTTTCTATCATAGCTAGCATTAACTTAAGCAATTTGTGCTACAGTAGCTGTTCTGCGGGATCAGATCAGATGGTCTAGCCTTCACTCCCCATGTGCATCAGTGAGCCTTGGGCGCCCATGACCCTGTTGCCAGTTCACTGGTTGTCCTTCTTTGGACCACTTTTGGTAGGTAATAACCATTACATACCGAGAACACCCCACAAGACCTATTGTTTTGGAGATGCTCTGACTCAGTCGTCTAGCCATCCCAATTTGTCCCTTGTCAAAGTAGCTCAGATACTTACGCTTGCCTAATTTTCCTGCTTCTAACACATCAACTTTGGGAACTGACTTGCTGCCTAATATATCCCACCCCTTGACAGGTGCTATTGTAATGATAAATGTTATTCACTTCATTTCTCAGTGCATTTAATGTTATGGTTGATCGGTGTATAGTGTACAGTATACTGAAATATAGTAGTATAGTATAGTATACCATAGCATAGTATATAAGCACAAATACCTGACAGGCATCAGAAAAAAATATGCAAGCCACATATTCTACATTCTTCAGCCACTGTCAATCTTATACCACCTACAGTCAAATGTTCTTGTAGATGTAACCAACCTTTTTCTGAAGATTGTAAACCATAGTCTTGGTTTCCACTAAAGCTGTTCCCTCCTGTCTAGTCAGTTGTTCTGCACGTGCCAGTATGGTCTCAAGTCGCATGTCAAAACCTAGATCTGTGGTTATGTGCTCAATTTTCATTTTCTCTGAAAGATGCTCCAGAAACTGCAAGTACTGCATGAGAAATAGAAAACTAAACAACCAAGTTCAGTGGGGAACTATTAAATGTCACTTCTGCACCTGTATTGACATATAACAACAGCCCACAATTTAAAATCGCAAGAAATATAACCACTGAAGTGGAAACATACAGAGTGGTGGAAACATTATGTATATGTGAGCTCACTTGTTGTTTTTCATGACTCTGCACATCTTTGCTCACTCCTGCAGTGAGCAGCTCAGACTCCAGTGTTTGCATCTTGTTCTGGAGCTGCTGCTCCCTCTGTTCTGCTGCCCTGTGCAGCTCTGTCTGCCTGCCAAGTTCCTGTAAGGCTGTAGCCAGTCTGGCCTCCATTGCAGTAACAGACTGTAGCATATGCAAACAGTATTAGCATCTAAATAGAATACCATAGTGAACTACTTTGATGTAAATATTGAACCAAAGTCAAACCAGTAAGCCATAGGAAATAATAAAATGTATGGTTTTTTTGTTTGAGATGTTAACACTACCTCAGTGCTGCTCTTCTCTCTTCTGCAGACTTCTTGGAGTCTCTCCAGAACATGTTCTTCTTTAGGCAGGGAAACGACAGGCTCATTTCCAAGCAGAACTTGCACTTCTTTGAAAAAGGACTCCATGCGACTGTGTAGTGCTTGTGCCTCATTTTGGCTCCTGAGGAGTCTTTGCTCCAGATCCTGAGAGCACTTCTCATAAGAGCTACACTCCTCCTTAGCAGCAACCAGGGCAAGCTCACATTCCTGCAGCTTGTTCCTCAAGCACTTATTGTCTACTTCCAGGCTCTGTTTCTTTAGCAGTGTGCAATCAAGTTCCTGAGTGACACAATGCACAGTGTTGGAAAACATGGATCTGCACATGCCACTAAAAATAAGCATTTATCAGAATCTTAACTGTTACATTCCTGTGAACTGTCAGATAAATGGGCAGGAATATACCCGTCTAACAGAGTTCAGGTCACTCGCTCGGATAGCTGAGACTTTCTGTTCATGGTCCACATCAGCCACTAGTCTTCTCAGTGTTTCCCTGCTGGCTTTACTCTCCACCTCATAGGATTTCACACTCTCCTCTAGGGCACATATCTGAGTCTTCTGTCTATCTCTCTCCTTGCAGCACAGGTCCACCTAAAGATGCAAACAAGTTTCAGTAACATAGAGACTTAGAAATTCATGTTGAATGCGGAGTTCATCATCAACTCACCAAAGAGACAACTGTCTCCATGGGTTTATCATTCCCAGCTAAATCGACAGAAAGCTTGCTGACTAGTCTGGATAAAAATTCCTCACACTTCCTCTGCAAATCGGTTGTCTCTTGCTTTGTCTTGTTCCATTCTTTAAGATACTCCCTAGAAAGAAAACATTCAAACTTTATATAAGTTTTTCCATGCATATAAAGGAATGTAGATACAATTTATCAAAAGAGATGAATAACCAAATCTCACCTAGACTGAATATCCAGTTGTAACACTCTTTCCTTCAAATCTTCGTTCTCCTTGGTAAGTGCTTGTAACTTTATATCTGTAATGTTTTTAGAGGAGGCAATGGAGATCATTTCTTGTTCAGTGTTGTGAATGCACTCCCTGAGGGAACTGATGAGAGATGCCTGTCTGGCCTCTGTCTCCTTGTGCCTGTCAGTTACCTCTCTCAGGTCTTTCACAGTAGTCTCCTGAGAGGAAAGCTTGGATCGACAATCCACCAGCTGACAAGTTAAAACAAAGTTTGTATGAAGGATATATTTAAAGTAGATTTGGTCTACTTTAACATAAGGTTTAAGGTTTAACATAAACCTTTTATGATATCATACCTCTGAGTGGAGACTTTGATATTTGGCCTGGAGGGCTGCTAGCTCCTCTCGGGCAGATTCTGTGGCCTGTTTGTAGTGGTGCAGGTGCTGCTGGATTACTGAATCTTCCATTGCAATGATAAACTGTGCTTATCTGTTAATGAGATGAGCACAGAGTAACTCATGGGTTCTCTACCTTTTTGACCAGTGACCCCATTTTAAAGCTAGGGTAGGCAATTTATTTTAGAAGCATTTTTTGTTATATTTCCTGGAATTCTCTTTACATCTCGACAGCAATGAATAAATCAAACGCTCTGACAATAAAAAGAAAAAAAATCCAACATCTGTGGCAATCGCAGGGCTGCAAAAAGCCCGTCCAATTATTTCACAGTCCGAATGAAATGCCTGGATGGCCTACCTGCCTACCTGCATGCACTTTGCACTCAATGCATGTGACCGGAGTCTTCCACAAGGCTAGGCAGACATAATGCTAAAGCTAGTGAGCTAGTCGACATCTGTGAGTACTAACAATAGCCATGTTTGCTGTTTACATTCAATATGTTAGGTGTTTTCTTACATGTGAATGAGACATGAGGTAGTTGGATATGACAACGATGCACTATGCTTCCCCCCCAACGCTCTCTCTCATGGACTCGTCCTCCAGTCAGACCTCCCTAGCCACGTCTTGCTTTTGCTGCCTTCACGTTCTAGTTGGAACGTCCTACTTCCCACTTGTGAAGTTGGAATTACGAGTATATTATGTTCAAGTGCTTTGTTGTCGCAGCGAAAAATAGTGGGCACAAGATTCCTTCAGACTTGTTTCTGGGGGAAATCCTATTTTGATTCCATAACAATATGCTAAATAGGATTGTTCTATGGCAAGTAAAAATTTACAGATTACATATTAGATTATGTACACAAGCAACAGCTAACGACAGTTGTATTGCTAAAAAAAACCCATCCATTACTGAAACTGTTCTCTTTTTCACCATGTTGAAAGGTTGAAAGTCATCCCAACTCCGGTATCAAAATTATTTCTGAAGTTCCCACTCAAAATTATGAGTTGAGGGGGCGCTCATGTGCAACTGCCACGTCGGCAATTCGTATTTACCGTAATTCCGATAGCATGTGAAGGTAGCTTCTTTTTCGTCGTAGCCTTTTCTACTTTAGTCTTTCTTTTCATGCTTTGTTTAGCAGTGCAAACTGTTGTAGGTATAACGTTAGGTGAAACAGGACGCTTTGGCTGCCCTTTCTTTGCCATTCTTGTAGATTAGCTCGCTAGCTTTAGCATGACGTCTGCCTAGTCTTGTGGAAGATTCTGGTCCCGCGCAGTGAGTGCACAGGCAGTGTGTGCACAGGTAGGCAGGCAGGCAGGCTATCCAGTCATTTCATTCGGACCGAATAGAATGGCAGGACGGGCGTCTTACAGTCCTGCAACTGCCACAGATGACAGATTTTATTTTCTTTTTATTGTCAGATCATTTGGTTTATTCATTGCAATCGGGATGAAAAGAGAACTTTAAGAAATAGAACAAAAATGTTTCTGAAAACATTGCCTACAATGCCTTTAAGGACCTAACCATTCTAAACCATTAGGTGACACTGGGCATACCTAACAACCTGTGTTTTCTTTCTCTCTCTCTCTCTGTCCCTCTCTCTCTCGAGTTACATGTTGATCCTGAGACAC
>JAOTRR010000002.1:16836422-16857355 GCA_028570945.1 Gogo arcuatus
GATGTAGTTCGTATGAAAAATACGAGTGGCGTATTTCTCAGTAAAACACTCGTGTCTATATAATAAATATATATATTTTACACACACACACACACACACACACACACACACACACACACACAGACAGACAAGTAACAAATTAAAGGAAAACCCGTAATAAATGAGTGGGTAAACATGACATGCAAAGATCCTTTTAAACAGGTGTACTGCACAATAATTAAGCAATTAGCATCCTACCATACTCTATAGCTTATAAAAAATGCTAAGCAAGCTCAGTTTACATCAATTTTGGATTAATGGACAAGATCTGGGCAACTTTGAAAGATGGATTATTGGGCAGCTCCAGTCACAAAGATTGTTTACCTGCCTGTGTTTCAATAGGACCAGTGATTAAAGTGATATCTGCATTTAGATCCGCAGTACAGACATCAGTAAATAGGGCTGGAAATTGTGGTGGAAAACGTATACTCAGTGCATGTGATGCTCCTGCATTAGTGCACTATATAAGACCACAGGCACTAATCTGCAGAGAGGTGGAAAAAAGTTATATGGTCAGGTGACGCATCCTTCACCATATTCTGGACAAGTGGATGAGTGCATGTGCAGCATACACCAAGAGAACGTTATCCCTGCAGTGAGGAAGGGGTGTGTGGGTGGTGGTTTGGGGAAGGGGGCATTTTACTGACATGCTTTGGGTCAACTTGTCCTCTTAGAGCGAAGAGTCACTACAAATCATTACTAAGTTATACTAAAGCACATTGAAGCTGTTCTAGTGGCTCCTGGTGTGTTTCCCCTTAATTCTTCACCGGTCTTTGCATTAAGACAAAGCAGACTGACAGGAGTAATAACTTTACCTTGGGAGCATTCACTCTTGTACCTTTCCTTCCTCAGCATCCAGTTGACAGCCTGACTCTGGTATAGCCGGAGCACTGGGATGAGGCCTGGTTGCTGTATGTCAAAGCTTTGCTTCTGATCTTCTCTTTGGTGAACGTGTCTGACGTAGTCATAGAGTTCTTCCACGTTCTGCCGCTCCAGATCAGTGTCACATTCTTCCTCTTCGTTCTCCATGATCTCTGCCGTGGGAAATGAGTCAAGTGCTATGTCAAACTTCTTTAAAAGGTTATAACATATTAAAGTTGTCAGTATAAATTATGGTTATTTGTCAGCTAGTAGGAAAGAAAGGCTACCAGGGATAATGAAGTCATAAAACAGTTCCATTAGCTTTTGCAAAAGCTGACTGGCTCTTCTTAAGCGTCCGTTTCCTTCACTGAGGAACTCTGGTCGCCCCAATCCAGACTCCAGAAGGAATATCTTCAGCTGAACCAGAAACATAAACAAAGATTTGGGGCATATTTACACATATTCAAGGACAATTTATTAGATAAACAACAACATGCAATGTACTAAGCAGGCTAGTGTTGGAGACAAAGCTTCACTCATAATCTACCAAATGATTCGTACTCTATAAATATATAAATATAGAGACATACAGAAATCACTCCAAAACACAAACAAGTACCTTTACAGATTCTTCTCCAGACAAATGACAGAGCTGTATGACCTTCCTTTTCTGCAGCCAGTCCAAGTCCTCCAATGATAATCCACCAAAGGAGCACTCAACAGGACAGCTTGTGAGCTCCTCTGAGCTTGTGCTAGCTAGATTTAGTGACAGCAAATCTCCGGTCTGCTGCAAGCAAAAAGTAATGTTTGCAAGCTCAACAGGGACCTTTGGATAGAGCTCAAACTCTCCGATCAGAGCTTTCCAGCCTGGACCCAGAGCAGACACTGAAGGCACGTTAAGCTCAGTGGTGTCAGGTGAGAAATCCTGCATGGAGCTTCCTACTTCCTCCTTCTCCTCAGACAGAAGGGAGGAATGGCCGAGTACCTCTGCATTGCTCACATCAAGAACACAATCAGGCTGGTAGCTCACAGATGGCTGTGGGAATGCCTCAAGGTCCTCAAAATTCCCCTCAGTCCTGCGGTGCTCATGCATGTTCCAGTTCAGTTTATTCTTGGTCTGTTCATCCATACGGACAGGCGCTGCACGTTTCCTTCTGCTACTCATGTTTTAAGATAGAGCAAGCTACAGGACTGGAGAAAGAAATCCAAATGGGATCCTTACACTGAAACACTCAAGCACCTCGTTCTAGATAACACGTGATATTAAATTTCAACGTCGTTGATGAGGACATATTTTCTTTTAACTCAAGAAAACATATTATGAATCCTGACTGAATGATTCTCGGTGTCAGTTTAGTGAAACTATCAGAGAGTTACTGCAAGCAGTCAATAACCGACAGGAACACAACAGTTACCGTGTTAGCTAGCTGGAATTACCGACTACAAAGGAAATTATACATATAAAGTAAACAAAGCAACGAACAATATTTTGGCCTACTCTACTGTCGGACATTTGTCTTCCGTACAGAATCAGAAGTCACTTTCTTTCAGCTTTAGCGCCACTAACGTGATATAATTCATAGCGTTCCGCCATGTTTAAAATACCGGAAGTGACGTTTTGGGGCCCAAAAAAAAGCTCGAGCACATTCGCGTTCTGACTGCTAGATGGCGCTGTAGCTCCCTGTTTAATAAAACGCCAGAATGTTGAAGAAGTCGAGATGTATTTTTTGGGGGTCAGCTTTAGGAGAGAGAGAGACTTATAGAAAAGTCACACAAACTCTATATGTGAATTTTACACATTTTCTTTTTTTTTTTTAATTCATTTTATTTACAGTTCAAATGTTGCACATGATGTCACATCGATTTACTTGAGTTCACGTGCACTTTCACACTTTTTTTTTCACGTGATCACATATTACTAACAATAACATGTGGGGGGGGAAACATGATTGCATGTGAAATGTACAGCCTCCGATTTCTCCGTAAGGGGAGAGTGTGTGTGTGTGTGTGTGTGTGTGTGTGTCTTTTCTATTTTTAAAAAAAAGCATATTTTACTATTTCAGTAGCCCAACCAAATTTAAGGAGATATCCATAATTTGCTAATCTTCTGAGAGAGAGAGAGAGAGAGAGAGAGAGAGAGAGAGAGACTGAGGGGTAAATCAGCTAACGTAGAAAATAAAGTAATGAATGAAAATGAAAATATATACAGTATTTTTGTTTCAGATGTTGACTATAATTAAAATGAAATGTACTTCTGAAGAGTTGATCCTAGATCCTAACAGAATTGGAGAGCGCATGGAGTCTGCGGTTGATGTGACCCGCTTTTGGATGCAGTTATTAGATGAAGGAGGGGGGCATCCGCGCTCGCTTTAGATGTGAAGAAAAGAAACTGGTCGCTCAGTGGAAAGTGCACTGCAGTTTGGATTGACACTGAATGCTTCAGAGCGGAAAAGAAATGGCTAAATCAGGTAAATCTTCATCATCAGAGCAACACACACTGAGTAGACATTAGATATAATCATGTACATGGGCGGCATGACTGGACTGTGTTTGAATTTGGTTACTCGTGTAGATAACAAGCAGTTTTTTATTACAAACAGTAAAAACGTGAGAAGAGGTGTAATTCTTGGTCTATATACCTTAATGCTACTGAAATGATCCGGTTCTGTTCGGGTGAGGAGATGCGGGATGCACTGATTGAGACTAAAGGCTGTCCATGGTGCTGACTTACTTACCAGGCACTTTTGCAGGCTGCTTAAAGTTTATTATACACCTGTATGACAGAGTGTTCACTTCTCTTTGCAGGATATCTGATGATCACTAATACAGTATACATGGACACCCAGTTTTCCCAGGTCACTTCGTCACTCCAACAGTCTCTGCTACAGATATGATTCAACAACTAAACCGTTTTGGACGATGTGGAGTATGATGAGAATGAATTGCATTTTATTTCTGTCTCTTCTTTTGCTTTGTGCGACAGCTAGTAATATATATGAGAGGTCGCTGGTTCCCAGGGCTGCGACCCGCTCGGTGGCCAGAATGGATGGTGATATTATCATTGGTGCCCTGTTTTCTGTCCACCACCAGCCATCGGCTGAGAATGTGGCTGAGAGAACATGTGGTGAGATCAGAGAGCAGTATGGCATTCAACGAGTGGAAGCCATGTTTCACACTCTGGACAGAATTAATGCTGACCCAAACCTTCTGCCCAACATTACTTTGGGCTGTGAGATCAGGGACTCATGTTGGCACTCGTCAGTGGCATTGGAGCAGAGCATTGAGTTTATAAGGGACTCCCTTATTTCACTGCGTGAGGATGGGGATGGGTCAAAGTGGTGCATTGATGGGACTCCGTCCATTCAGCCACTTGCCACTAAGAAGCCCATTGCAGGTGTGATTGGACCTGGATCAAGCTCAGTGGCCATTCAAGTTCAAAACCTGCTGCAGCTGTTCAACATCCCCCAAATTGCCTACTCAGCCACTAGTATTGATCTAAGTGATAAAACCCTCTATAAGTACTTCCTCAGGGTTGTACCCTCTGACACTCTTC
This sequence comes from Gogo arcuatus, assembly GCA_028570945.1. NCBI lineage: Eukaryota > Metazoa > Chordata > Actinopteri > Siluriformes > Anchariidae > Gogo > Gogo arcuatus. The sequence goes on from JAOTRR010000002.1 coordinate 16,840,876, forward strand.
AAGCCAGGGCCCTTTTGGACATTGTTAAACGGTACAACTGGACGTATGTGTCAGCTGTTCACACTGAAGGTGAGTTAGAAGCTCTAATTTTCTGAATCATGGTTAACATTTTTAACCCAGCCATATACCTGTCTATATAAAAAAAATTTTTTTAAATCCACAGTGATACTCTGTTGATAATTTGTTTTATAAATTCATTAATATATTTTACCTAATTAAAAAAAGATTTCCACTTGCCATTTGAATCTTTACCACTGCCCCAGGTACTACTGCATGCACATTATCTTTTGGAAGACTACTTTAAAGAGCTGGGTGTAAGTTGTTCTTGTGAACTGACCACTAAGAAACAGTATTCATATTTAGATTTTAATTCACTGGGATGAACTTATTAGTGAGGGAATTCGAGACACTTTGTGCTTGTCATTCCAAAAGTACTCTACATAGCAACATGGGCAATTTGGCAGGCAATATGTCAGCCTGTCAAAACTGCCAAGAGAGGGGTCTTTTCTGAAATGCCTACATTTAGGAGGTCATTTAAAAATAACCACTCTCTCTACAGACTTGTCCTCACAATTCCAGTTCTATGCAAAATATTTTTATCTTGAGAGAACCCAACCAAAATTAGTTTTTAATCATATTTTGATGAACTTCAAAAATGCTGATTGTATTAGGGAGAATTTGATGAATCCCACTGCATGAGAACTAATTAGGTTTGGGAGAGCTGCTACAGAGAGGGATTTTAGAGGCAAAGATGTAGCATCTAAGTTGTTACCATTTATTTTGCATTCTATGTGGTTGAAGGAAATGCATACGATAGCATGGCCATTAGTAGTACTATGATGTGTTTTTTCACTTCTCATAGGAAACTATGGTGAGAGTGGGATGGAGGCCTTTAAGGAGCTGGCATCTCAGGAGGGTTTGTGTATTGCCCACTCTGACAAGATCTACAGCAATGCTGGTGAGAAACATTTTGACAGGCTCCTGAGGAAGCTGAGGGAGCGGCTGCCCAAAGCCCGAGTGGTGGTGTGTTTCTGTGAGGGGATGACAGTGCGTGGCCTCCTTATGGCCATGAGGCGCTTAGGGGTGGCTGGAGAATTCCTCCTTATTGGAAGGTGACTGTCATTTCAATTCACATGAGTCATAAATTACTAAAGGTACTTGCTTTTTCTCTAGAATTCATGCTGCGAGAGTGAAGTCTCCGTGGACTGAAAAGGAGAACATCAATTGGCTATGGCAGTTCTATTCTGGGTCAAGGAGAGTGTTTTGAATGAGGCTAATTCAAAGTATTGCAGTAGCTTATGCAGTCTGAGGTAGTAACAACACAGAATATTTCATAACAAACCAGTTGTGAATTGCCCCTGTTTTTAATAATAATGATAAATAGGACCATGTTGGTTGTGTTCAAAAGATTATATTAGATTTACAACACCTATAATTTCCTCCTTCTGTGTCAACAAGGGTCTGTATGTCTTTTTTTTTTTTTAACACATTTTATTGCACCTAAAATTGTGCCACAACACAAATCATTGGCTAGAAGTAAATTCTTTCCTGCATATTATGAACAGGCACCTAAGAATAGGCTATTCTTGGCACACATTACAGAGTGGATGCTGGGAGACAGATGGCTTTGATGGCACTGAGTAGCCACAGAATTACACCTTCTTCACAAGCAAAAACAAAATGATTAACATACAGAATGGATTTATGATCTTTTGATTTATAGTCCCTGGAAAATGCTAATTTATCTATTATAATCGCTCTATATAGTAAATGGAGTCCACATAAAGTCTGTTCACAATAATCTCAATGAGAGACACACTGAATAAAAAGTCTTTTAGCAGATATTAAATAAAATGAACCGGCTTATGAACCCTGCTGAATCTGGAAAGGGAATGAACACAAGATTTCCTGATAAAAAAAAAAGCTTTGCATTAATTTTAATAATGTCACAAGACTACTGTAGGAGAGTTTAGTTAGTATCAAAGTCTGGACTAAATTTAAGAATCAAGATGCATCTTTTTGAGGGATTTTACGAAAGAAAGAATGGAAGGAAGGAAGGAAGGAACGAACGAACGAACGAACGAAGGCACTTTCCGACAAGTGTTCTCTTAAATTCACTTTGGTAGACAGGGGATGTCAATATTTTTCAAAAATAATAACATGCGTTAATAGGATTCTTCTTTTGCTGTTCTAGGGATCTCTGATTATATATATATAACCAAGCTATTATCATAAACCATTACCATAAATCATTACTCAGATTAATTCTGGGCTTTTAAAAATACAGAGGGAAGTTGAACTATTTCATACAACAATTAATTTTATCCTCTAAACAGTCACCAAGAGAGCATTCCTCAGCTAAAATTCTATGTCATCAGAGGAAGGGATAAGTGTCTTTGGTGATTTTTTTTCATAAGCCACTGCTAAACTAGGTCAGTTCACTCAAGGGTGTGTGTTTCCTCACATGAGAATCTGCAAAGGTAGCCAAGGCCTATTAGACTCTGTGTGATCTGCTTTCCTCAGTGATGGCTGGGCAGACAGAGATGAGGTGGTGGAGGGCTATGAGCAAGAAGCTGTGGGTGGCATCACAATGAAGCTCCAGACCGAGGAGGTCACATCCTTTGATAATTACTACTTGAAGCTGCGCCTCAGTACGAACACCAGAAACCCATGGTTTGCTGAGTTCTGGCAACACCGCTTCCAATGTCGCATCCCAGGGCACCCACAGGAGAATAAGAACTACAGGAAGAACTGCTCAGGTGAGGCCATTTCATGAATGTCACAATATGTGTCTACTGCAGGTTATTAAAATATGAAGATACTAGTGAAAAGGACAAACAGTTAGCATTATTAATACTACTAATAGAGTAGGTACTGAGGGTCTGTCCTTTTTAATTAATGCTTTCATTACAAATTCTTCTTCTATTTTTTTGTCTTTTTTATTTACACTCATTTACTCTGCTGGCTGAAAAGGTGACCTAGGTAAATTGTTTTTGTTGTTGTTTGGCTTAGCCAATCAGGATAGCATTAGCTTAGACATTAGATGGTAAACAATGCTCAACAAGCATGTTTTCAAATTCTTTTTTTTTTACCATCTGCAACGCTTTAATATATTTATGTTCCAATTTGAATGTTGCTGAATGCTGAAATTAGCCAAATGACTGTTATATTTAAGAAAGATATGTATACATATAAAAATAGAGTGAGAAAGAGAGAGAGAGAGAGAGAGAGAGAGAGAGAGAGAGAGAGACGCATGAAAGTATTATCCCACAGTTTTATCAATTCACTTCTTATATGTTTATTTTGCACCACTTTGTGTAATCATATCATTGTTTTTATTCTCTCATATTGTTGTCAGCATCTTCATGTCAAAGTGAAGTCACCTATGCCATGCCCTTCCCTAAAAAAAGAATAGGAACTAAAGGCACAGTAACAAATACCTTTATAAATGTTTACACAGAGGAATAGTCATAGTCTGCTGTTCTATTATCTTTCTATCTAGAGCTACGAGATGGTAAGTAAATACTTCTGAATGGAGCTTGGAAGCACCGTACTTGATCAATATAGATAGAGGTCAACTGATATCACAATCATCTACTGTATCTTTAAATCATTATATCATCGTTCTCATTACAGTGTGCAAGTATGTGCCTGTCATTACTGTTAATTGTTGGTGCTGATCATCATAGTACTAATAACACAGCACAACGCAGAAGAAGCCACGTGTATCGGTAGACCTCTAACATATATAAAGTTATTGGGATGTTTTGCAGACTGCAGTAATAAATTGTGGGCACTGTGTGTATATAATTTAGATCCCAATAACGTTCACTTTATTTATGCCACGCCAACTGGCTTTGCTGCATGTTCCAGTGAGGGACACTGTTTAGGCCACCATGCACTTTTGGTTGTTTATGTACTGCTGAATCGTTGAATGCTTTTACGATTTCTATTAAACAAAATATTTCCATAAAACAAATGATCTACAAATGTCTGTTGATAGGATACTGTGGGAAATACACCAAAAAATTGGTTTTGCAACTTTAGAGTCAGAGAAATATACAGTATATCCCCATACAGAATGAATCTGGCACAGTATCACATATTTATAGAACACTAACAATATTTTCTCTGCATGTCATTAAAACAGGAAAGTTAAAGTCTAATATAACAGTTCTGTTAGCTTAGAGTTTAGTCATGGCCAAATGGCAATTCATATTCACACAGAAGGTTTCATCACTAACTCACGAAAGGCAATCACCAGTAGCCTTTTACACTCTGAAGAGCCTGACATTTCTGTGATCATCTAGTGAAATAGAAAACGAGGGAAAGATAGGTGTTAAATATATCCATTGTTTTCACAGTAAAACATTATATACAACAGAGTATCATATTTTTCCAACATAACAAACAGGCACAACAAAATAAATTTAATAATAGCACATTAAGAAGAACAGATAGGACATAATCCCAAAGAACCTTAAAAAGCAATACTTACAGAAATAAAGGGATTCGTGTTACAGGTCACTTGAAATAAAGTGGTCAATTTCTACATTTCATAATAACTTTTACATTGTGGATTAAAAAGGATGTTCTTTTCAGTTTTAAATTTCCTAGTAATATATTCTTCCATGCCATTAAAAAAGTTCTGATTTTTTCCCATGAGAAATTAGTTTTTTAGCTCCTAATATACAGTACATAACACATTTTAGTTAATATTTTACAGGATTGTTACCTAGATATTTTACTCTTAAAGAAAGTGGAATATTTCATACTGAAAATCAGAAAACAAATCCAAACCATACATATGAAAACAAGAGAATACCATGGACCCCTGAAAACATCATTATAGTACAAAGACAGGGTTTGATAAGAGTTTAAAAATATGTATATTAGTCTTTGTTATTGTTACGAGACTACCAACTTTTATGCAAATCAGTGATTTCATTTTAATGTGTTTTAACTCAATACAAAGGCAGTGGTTTTAACAAAGCATGTCTATGTTTAATCAGTTGCTCACTGCTTCATTTAAACATGAATGCAGGGTAAATGTTAAAGTGAAATTCATATCATAAATAGATATAGCCTACTTTTCTCAATTTCTCTTTATCTGCCAAATCATCAACAATAATGCCTGATACTGCTTCTTGCTGGCTTGGTAAAGATCATAAAACTGTGTGCTGATATGGTGTCCTTTGACCTTTCTTTGCTTTTTGGATTTGATGTTTCAGGCATTTTAGAGCATGTGTGTAATAGAGATGTTCTCATTTGTGTGGCAGACAGGAGACAGGAGAAATGAGAACAAGAGTAAATTATTAATTTCTTTGCTTAATTAATACTAATACCATCCATTACTAATTAAACACTGAATGAGAGTGCAGAAATGGATAGTGTCTTCGTGGTATGTTTCTGGCACTTGATTTTAATTCTGCCAGTCTTTTTATTCATATTCCCACAGCAAGGGGAGAACATTGTGACTTGTTGCCTTTAGCCTTGGGAAAATTCTAGGTCTTTGGACACCCTATCATTCCCTTTATTCTGCACTGAACTGTAGTGTGATTTGGCATTTGCTGAATTGTGTGGCTATGTAGATGCTTTTATGCACTGGTTTATGTTAGCAAAGCAAATAACCTTTCGGATGTTTGGTGAAATTGTCTGTCTTGCCCTGAGCTCAAATATCAACTGAAAACCAAAGTCTGAAAGCTGAAATTGTACTAGAAATGATAACATTCTCTGTGTCTGGCTTGACTGTATTGGCAGGTTATGAGAGTCTAGAGGAGAACTATGTACAAGACAGTAAGATGGGGTTCGTCATCAATGCCATGTATGCCATGGCTCATGGCCTACATGACATGCATGAGCACCTGTGTCCTGACTACGTGGGTCTTTGTGAGGCCATGGACCCCATTGATGGCAGCAAACTGCTGGAGTTTCTGCTCAAGACCTCCTTCACTGGAGTGTCTGGTGAGGACGTGTGGTTTGATGAAAACGGGGATTCACCAGGCAGGTCAGTCCTATAGAACTCTTGAAACATAAAATAATCAGAGGTTAAATTAGGGGTGGAGCTCAGGGAGATTAGCTTTGGTTTACATGAGCTGAGCTCCTGTACTATAATTTATAAATAATGGAAATGTAAATCAAAGCATGGCATAATGTTGATAATAATAATGATGATGTAAGATCTCCATGAAGGAACACGCAAATGAAACAGTTCTGTTGCCACATTGTTGAAATCCACTATGTCCTTAATCCCAGTTTAACCCTTGACAATAAATTAAGTAGAAATGCTATATACAGTACTGTATGTTACTGGTTATGTTGACCATGGCATGGTAAAAATTTGTACCACTTTAACTTCTAGTTACCTGTGAAGTACATTGTGAGCCTTTACTTTAGAAATAAATATGACACCATCGTCTGCTTTCTCAGGTATGACATAATGAATCTGCAGTATGTGGAGCCTGGCATGTATGACTACATCAATGTGGGATCATGGCATGAGGGCATCCTGAGCATTGATGATTATATGATCCAGATGAACAGGAGTGAGATGGTCCGCTCAGTCTGCAGTGAGCCCTGCTCTAAAGGGGAGATCAAGGTGAGTCTGGTATTTATTATAATGTCCACTAAGTCTTTTTCTGTTAAAATAAGAAAATGAATATTATTGGATGTTTATATGGAGTGTATCAGTTGACATAAAGGAGACAAAAATGGACATGTTTAATTCATATGTAATTATAAGATGTTTATCAGAACATCAGAATGGGACTGGATTTTATTTTTAAAAAATGGAAAGAACTACTTCAGTTTCCTTGTATGCTATTTACCTGATGAATAGGGAACTAACAGTCAATGACAAACCTTCAGATATAAGGGCTTGATTTACCTTTAGCTTGAATAACCTTGACTTGCAAAAATGTAGAATGCTTAAATTAATTTTTTATTTTTTTTTGCTGCATTCAAGTACATTTAGCAGGGGTGTGTCATTCTTGCTGTGTGTCCCTCCAGGTAATTCGAAAGGGGGAGGTGAGCTGCTGCTGGATCTGCACTGCCTGTAAAGATAATGAATACGTCCAGGATGAGTTCACCTGCAAGGCGTGTGAGCTGGGCTGGTGGCCTGATAAAGAGCTGCAAGGTAGAGTGACACTTCTGCATATCTCTAACACATAGAGAATGGCAACTTATTCTATACGGTGTTGGCTATATGGGCTTGAATAAATGAGGAAGATTATATAAAACCCATGTGGATCTATGAATTTAGTAGTACATAAAGAGAGTAATAGACACCCAGCATTAAATTTGCACATCATTTATGTTCGGTACAATTTGAAGCAATTGAGAATTTTATGATGTACTTTTATCAAAGACAAATATAAAGGACTAGTTACAGACATTTTGGAGGATGTGGATGAAGATGGGATTCCCTTTTGAGTCTGGTTTCCCTCAAGGTTCCATCCTTGTGTCTCAGGGAGTTTTTCCTTGCCACCGTCACCTCTGGCTTGCTCATTAGGGATACATTTAGAAATGTAAAATTTATACCCAGAATTTATATATTTCTGTAAAGCAGCTTTGTGACCATGTCCATTATTAAAAGTGCTATACGGATCAAATTGAAATGGAATTTAATTGAAATTGTTCAGTTTTAGATGCTTGACATTCTAGTACAGGGGAAAAATGGAAATCTTTTTGAGTTTTTGTATAGATTTCTGTCTTTTTATGTTATTGTGAATTTGGACTAAAGACTTGTATTGTTAGGAAGATGCTTTGTCCTATTTTCAAAAGGTTTCCCGTGACACCTGAAGACCATTTATCATTTTTACAAATCGGTCTCTTAGCGTACTTGTGACAGACCTACTTCACTCCCTACTTCTTTGGCCTGTTTTCAAAGGTCTTCAGTTAAGTTCAATGTCAAAGTGCTTTTCCATGTTGTATTACCTATTTAGGCACATATCAGTTTTGCATATGTTCTGTATTGTTGCTGCTGCATTTCTGCACTTTAAAAGATGATTAAATAATCAACGTCTTGTATATTTAACATGCAGATGAGAATAGGCTTGGCTCAGTGACCTATTTGGGGCAAATAAACTATATGATTTGTGTAATGATACAATTGTTGGTTGGTTAATTTCATTTTTAATTTTAACTTGAAGTGCTGTGAGAAGGACAAATGATGGATAGAAAGATTTAGCACCTCTAGCATGGCTGATGGATGCTGTATCGTATCCTCTCCCTTGCCGCAGTCTCTTCTCCCTTCTTTTGGCTTGGCTCTGTCTTACAGGCAGTCCCTGAGTGGAGAGTCTGTTTATTTTTAGTTGAACTGGAAACCTACTTTAGCACTTGGTGCATTGGAGAGCTGGCCATACTCAGATGGCTAATATGGCCATTCCAACACCACTGCTTTTGCCAGTTCAGTGATATTTACTTGTAATACTATATTGCCAAGCATATTCAATAACCACCATTAAAAGTGGTCTCTTAATTTTTTCCATAGCTGTATGTATGTATGTATGTATGTATGTATGCATGCATATACAGTACCAGCCAAACGTTTGGACACATTTACTCATTACTATGAATATCTATATTCTTGTTTCTTGAAATGATTTTCAGTAAAGAAGACGTCAGTGAAGAAATCAAGCCCTGACAGCCAAGGACCAAAGAACCAAAAGTCCAGGGGGTGCAACTGGACCTGACTCAACTCCTCCTATAACCCTAACCTTAAAACCTAGGCCCTAACACTAACCAAGCATGGAGATGCTGTATAACACAGAACAGCAAACACATTTGTCCAACATTCAACACACTGAATTGTCTCTACCCCCTGGACATTTGGTTTGACTCCACCCAGGTAGGAGGAGCTGGATCAAGTCGGACTCTACCCCTTCTACTTTTGGTTCTGTAGCAAGGAGTACTTGTGATAGCTTTGTACTGCAGTGTTCTTATTATAGGCAAAGACCTGCTAACTTTCTTTAGTACTTTCTGGGACACAAGTGCAAAAACTGCTGTATTTTTATCTATCTATACATTTATTTTTCTGTGTTTTCACAGGCTGTGAGCCGCTTCCCCTGCATTATTTGAAGTGGAGTCATGCTGAGTCCATCGTTGCAGTTGTCTTCTCTTGTCTGGGCATCCTAGTGACCAGTTTCGTCACTTTTGTCTTCATTCTGTACAGAGACACACCTGTGGTCAAATCCTCAAGCCGAGAGCTCTGCTATATCATCCTAGCTGGCATCTTCCTGGGTTATATCTGCCCCTTCACTCTCATAGCCAAGCCCACAGTGGCCTCCTGCTATCTACAGCGACTCTTGGTAGGCCTCTCAGCCTCCATGTGCTATTCGGCTCTGGTCACTAAGACCAACCGTATTGCCCGCATCCTGGCTGGCAGCAAGAAGAAGATCTGCACACGCAAACCGCGCTTCATGAGTGCCTGGGCTCAGGTGGTCATTGCATTCATCCTCATCAGTTTACAGCTCACGCTGGAGGTCACGCTGATCATTCTTGAGCCCCCATCACCCATCAAGTCCTATCCGAGCATCAGGGAGGTCTATCTCATCTGTAATACCAGCAACATGGGCATGGTCGCGCCGCTCGGCTACAACGGACTTCTTATTCTCAGCTGCACCTACTATGCTTTCAAAACCCGCAATGTGCCAGCCAACTTCAATGAGGCCAAGTATATTGCCTTCACCATGTACACCACATGCATCATCTGGCTCGCTTTTGTGCCGATCTACTTTGGCTCCAACTACAAAATCATCACCACATCATTCTCTGTGAGCCTAAGTGTGACTGTGGCCCTGGGCTGTATGTTCACCCCAAAGATGTACATCATCATTGCTAAGCCAGAGAGAAATGTGCGCAGCGCCTTTACCACCTCAGATGTGGTGCGCATGCATGTAGGTGACGGCAAAATCGCCTGCAGGAGCAATAGCCTTCTCAACATGCTAAAACGCAAAAAGAACGCCTCTGGAAATGCAAAGTAAGTCTGCTCTGTTTAACTGCAGTAGCTTAGCCTCTTTTCATCCTGTTGCATGAGTACCGGTACCCATGGGCCCAATCTTTTAATTCATGCTATGCTCCAGACATTCAGGTCACGCCATTTCCAGATCAGCCTTCAATTAACAGCTTTCTTAGACGTCTCTGATTTGCAGGTCGACTGCAATTAAAACATGCACACCCAGGGGTGTCTCAGCAACAGGGTAGACAGAGGCTCTGCTCCATATATGAGCTACTACATACCACTCACTCACCAATTACAGATTTAACAGCTGTTGTTTTACATTAATTAATTATTGCTGAACTAGAACTGTGCATAAAGAGACTATCATTATATATTTAAATGCAGTATTAAAACAGCATAATATAATTTTTTAAATATAATTATTATATTTGCTGAAATAAAATGACAGCAATTTTTACATGAACCAGAAATGTTGTTCTTGTGTCCACTTTTCTTGGTTCCTGTGAAATAACTGCCGTCTTTATTTTGTTCATAGTTCTAATGGCAAGTCTGTGTCATGGTCTGAACCAGGTTCAAGACATCCTCCGAAAGGAGAACACATGTGGCACAGACTGTCTGTGCATGTGAAGAGGCAGGAGGCCGGCTCCAATCAGACAGCTGTCATCAAACCTCTAACTAATACCTACCATGACACAGGCCTGGAATTCTCAGACCTGAGCACCAAGACTCTGTACAATGTAGCCGAGGAGGATGAGGGTGAGCCAGTCAGATATAATCCTCTGGTCAGCCCTCCTTTGACTGCTCACAGGTATTCACCTGTCAGCGAGCCTGTGAAGGAAACTAACACTAAGCAGGAATTTTATACTCCGGAGCAACACTTGCCAGAGAAATGTGATCTCCTCCAGCAGGTTATTGCAGACCACTTTCAGCATGGGACAACTGAGTTGAATTCCAGCATGCCTGATCTGGATGACATTATTAGTTTACCTGAACCAGAAAGTAGAGTGATGCCACCATATCGACCCCTCATTCTGCAGACACAGCAGGTTTCACCCATGCAGCTGAGTTCTTACCCAAAGAAACCAGACACTCTGTTGGAAGAGGAGGAGGAAGTGGAGAATGAGCAGTTTGGTCTCCTGCATGGCTACATGTACAACAATGCACAAATCCATGATGATGAGGAGCTGGTGCAGATTAAACTAGCAATGGAGGACTCACTGGCTCTAATGCCACCTTCTCCTTTCCGGGACTTGGTGGGTTCAGGCAACCCCATTCCCAACTCCCCAGTGTCTGAGTCCATCCTATGCACCCCACCAAATGTGACGTATGCGTCCGTCATCCTCAAAGACTACAAACAAAGCTCCTCTACCCTGTGAATGAAGGGAAAACTTGAAACATAAATACTTGTAAATTATCCATTTTCTCAAAATTTGTGAAACTGACACGAGCTGCCAATAAGTACATTATCACTTCAACAGGCTAACACATTTTCCACTGTTTGCTCATGTTTAATTTTAACCAATTATTAAAAGGACTCTCATGAATATAAACCAGTGTAGCAGTAAATAATGATTTAAGCATTACTCATGAAATGGCAAAATGTTAGAATGTAGAATATGAGAATAAAATAACATGCAATTTTTCTAAGTTGAAATGTAAAACTATACCATATCACATTCTTAAGACAGCATATGCCTTCTTGAATATTTTAGAATAAATATACATGTTAATCTAGGTATAAATAGATATACAAATATTTAAAAAATATAAGATGCCTGTTAAAATGTAGCAAAAATGGATCACGTTTAGCTGCCAAGGTCAAAGTCAGTGTGAAGTTGTCATTTGTCCAGGTATTTTTATAGTTGTATTTTTAATGTACACTTTTATGTGGGAACTGTACATTTACAATAACTGTATATATTAAGTTAGATGTTATTTATTAAATTATTATTTTCATGAATAATTGTAGAACAAATCCATATGTGGTACTGTAGATCAAAAACTTGACTTAAATGGTCATAACCTCACTATCAACAGAAATCCTGTGAATTTCAAACATTGTATTTTCAAGCCTAACCTCTGTTTTTGCAAGTTTATTGTTTTCTGAATAGTTTTATTTTATATGTTGCTGTGCAATTCTGTTCAGCATCTGTTTTTTTAATACGTCATGTGCTTTACATACAGTCACTGTATTATACAGTACATAAAATAAGCACTTCTGCTCAGCAGAGCCACCGACGGCATTTTCTCCAGAATGTAGCTTTAATCAGATCTATATAGATGTTCAGCATTAGCTGCCTGTCTGGTGTTTCATAGAGTATAGAATATACAGTATATATGTTTTGACCATTTAAGTCACATGAGTACTGATTAACATTGTTTTAAAATGTTACATAAATGAATAATACTGTCTAGTATTTGGGTAAATGTTTGATAAGTATTTAAGAGTATTATTAGTGTATAATAGGAAGTTATTTTCTGAATCAGTGCAATATTGTTCACTCTCAGCCTGCCACACTTTAGTGTGAACATTTATAGGATTGACACTTAAAGCTGCTGTAATTGAGGTTTGCAATCATACTAACTCCTGCCAGTAAAAGAGACAACCAACATTCATATCAGAGAACCCACGCCCTCCATCCACACCTCCATGCATAGACACAAACACACAGTACGGTGGTATCATGATGTAGCACAGTGATCCAGGAAGTGTTGGTGTTTCATGCCAGAAGTTAGCAAACTCAGTAGTACAATCATGCTAAATTTTACCTTGTCACACTCATGGGAACATGTTTTTTACTTTAATATGTATATTTCACCTGGAAACGTGGATATAGTGCACTTTTTAAAATGCTTTAAGGTACATAAATGGGGAGTGATTAGCTTTTAGGGTAAAGCTTTAAAATGACACTACATGTAGGTAAAAGATACATACTAAAGGTAAGCTGTACCCTTGAGGCTACCACCTAAGTAACAAGGAAAAGTATAGTTAATACTCTTTTTTTTTTTTTGTTAGTTTCCTATAAGCTCCATCTATGTGAATGACATACAAGCAGCAAAGCAAAGCTTAGCATCAATTTTCAAGGCCTGCAAATCTCTCAGGTTTCTCTAGCAGTGAAACGGAACAAGGCAATTTACTCATATTTCCTGTTGCTTAGCCCTATGACTAATTGGTTGCTTCCTTTTCTGCTGCACTCTTTATTTTTGGAAGCATTGGTGGAACTGGACATTTTGGGTGAACGTCTTTCTTTTTGGCCTGGACAGTCACACTGGACAGAGACCGCGTTTTCAGTGCATCTATTTTAGTGATAGAGATCAGAATGTAAAGACAGTTCTTGTTTAAAAATCAGTTACAGCATCTTTAAGATATAAAAAAAAGAACATTATTGAAAGGCATACTGTACTATACTATATTAAGGTGGATTTAAGGGTTAGCATGCTACTGTTTAAGGTAATGATCTGAACTCAGGTCTGTTATAAGTTTACCTCAAAGTTAGCTCACTAACCCATAAATCCAGCTTTGTAGTATAGGTTATCTGTCTTCCTATTACACTGTATGTATTAAACCTATATATTTCTTCAAATAAGTAACATAAGGACTGTATATTTGAGATTTGTTTAGTTGAACATATATAAGAACATGTTTTATTAGTTATAATACATTAAATAGTATATGTTTTTGTAAACATGTTTTCAGGGTTGCTGTTGTTGTTTGTTCACATGTTTTCATACAGAAATCACCTTAAAATATGAAAATTCTGCTGGTTATGTGCAGCTGTATTAGAGACATGGTGCAGTAAAAACATTTATACATTTTATATTTCATCTGTTTTACTAGTGCAATGCTGCACCTGCAACAGATTTGTAAAAACACAAGTTGCATAACTTGCACATACTGGAGATGTTATTCATTATAGGATTGTCCCACTTGGTCTCCAGTAATGGCCTTTGTACCACTGAAGTCATCTACATCACTTGCTATGAATGCATATATTACTTACATGCAGATCCAAAATAAAAGTGTGTAAATGAAACAAGACACAGAGGTTTAAGTTAAACAAAACTGATAAACCAGAAACTTTTTTTAAATTCTGTTTTTTTTCTTCATAAACCAATAATAATAATAATAATAATAATAATAATAATAATAATAATAATAATAATAGCAGCTCAGCTAAGGTACATGCTTTGACACATTTGACACATCTGACTCATTTGACATCTTACAAGACCATAAGATTGTGGCTCTGATATGTATCTGTTCAGGTGCATCCTAACTTTCTGCATTACAATATGGCATATCACAGAAAGGAAATCATGGTCAGATTATTTTTATGGGTTTTATTTATGTTCATGATAATGATATTGCATGTGGTATTTGTATATTATTTAAGCACAAATACAAAACACACTGTGACAGTTTTACAGATTTTACAACATTTAAAGTATTATGTCCTCCAATCATTTGCTTTCAGTATCTCTATTTTTAGTGATTTTTATGATGCAGACTGTTTTCTGTCCAAATGCTTCTTTACAGTAGTTGTTTACAGTAGTTCCACTCATTTTCTGGTAATGCATGAAATAGGTGTAGTGTCAACACAAGGGAAACTGTACTGCAGTCTCCTATTGCCTTTGCATGTGCAATTTATTTAATTCCACTGGGAATTGTAACATTTCTAATGGCTGGGTTTATCAAGACAATTTAATTAAATTGTGCTATGTTAATTAATCAGAATATTGAACCTTAGAACATCTTAGAAGTGCAAATTATATACAAATTGTCTCAGAAATACTTTAGAGTAATTATGGGCCTGAAAGTTTTGTTTTTTTTTTGTAAATAATTATCAGAATTCTTGTCAGTAGGAAAAGTCTCCACAGAGAAATATTTTCTCATTGTTTTTGGTTGATCTAAAATGTTGAGCTTGTGATAAATGTATTTGGGCCAAACAAATTCATCTTGGTTGTATGATTCTGTGCTATGTTCTCTAGGTTGCATTATTGCACCATTATCACATTAATGGTTGCATTTTATTTTAGATAAAATACTAGGTACATTAACCTAAAACAGCTGTTCATACAGTGTAGTTAAGTTTAGCTTTTGCCCCACTAGTGTCCCATTAGTTCTCTAGTGCTTCTGTTTCTGAAGCCTTTGCAAAAGCCTTATCTTAATCCCTGTCAGGACTGGTGTCAGACTCGAGCAGGTTGGATGCAAGTGCAGATTTATTGTGTAAATCACAGTCAGACAAAACCAAAGAGCAGAGTGAGAATTAAAAACCTAGAACAGATAATAGGTCACAATGATCTGCTGAAAGTCATTTATTATTTGTTATATTTTCATTTACATTTACAATCATTTACATTTGTTATTTAAAGGAGTGTGTGAACAGGTAGGGCTAATCAAAATCTGGAAAATTGTGAACAGGATATATGTTTGATATGATCTGTCATGTGACGTGGTTGGTAGTTCTTGCCTGAGGATCATGGGAGTTTTTGATTCAGCAGTGACAGGCACCTTGACACAGAGGCATGACACCTGGAAAATATATGTAAAGCAATCATTAGGCAAGAGTACATTACTTTATTAATAGATTTTTTCCGCAAGTTTACTTTTTCAATTATGCTAATTTTTGCTAATTTTTGTGCTAAGATAATTGTAGTTAAAGCGTCCTTGGGTTGGTGAAAGTCACTATATAAATTAAACTTGTTGTTGTTGTTGTTGTTGTTGTTGTTGTTGTTGTTGTTGTTGTAGTGTACACTCCCCCACTGGTACATTAGTTCAGGCTTAACATATAGACATACAACACTAGACTAAGACATCTAGGTATGGAACATATTGTTTATTTGCATTGTGTTACAATTAACCAGAAAGTTCTCAACACTGTTAGCATTTCTCATAGTCATATACCAGTTAGTATATCTAATAGCTGCATGTGTGTCAGTCATGCAAAACTTGTAGGTTTTGGTTTGGCAACATTTTGCTGATTTCTCTTTGCCACTACATTAGTCATTTTAGTTAAGTGTGGTAAGTATTGAAGCACATGATATAACTCAGCACCACCACTGACAAACCACAAACTAATCTGGCATCAACTGGGTATAGAGATAGAGACAATCAATCCAGTCTTCCAAAAGAGAAAAGTATAATCCACCAATGCCAACATAAGGAAACTGATATAGAGCTGAATTTTCTGACAGAATGTTTAGAAATTGCAAAACATGATTGCACTGTGTTGAAGTTTAACAGCATTTCAAAGTTTGAGAAATTACTGATTCAATTAGAACACAAAGGTGCATGAGGTAGACGTACTGTGTCTAATTTGGAAGAAAGGTTATTCTGTGCTTAAATTTGTTGTGTATTTCTGGTGTGTCAAGTAGAAAAAGAGATTATTTAATTAGCTAAATGCTGTTCTTTGCATCTCTTTATGTAAAGTGCAAATCAAATCAAAATATCAAAGTTTTCAGCTCACCAACACAGCTGTGTGTGTGTGTGTGTGTGTGTGTGTGTGTGTGTGTGTGTGT